>VDFB02071526.1:0-11467 GCA_007258455.2 Sequoia sempervirens | reverse complement strand
CTTCAATTTCTCTATCTTAGCATGAAGCCGATACTGCTCACTTTGGGCCTCTTCAAGCAACTTAGTCGCTTCCCCCTATTGACTCTATAACTGCCTTATGCGAGCCATCTCCACATCCTTTCCCTTGATTTCTTCCTGTAGCATGTGTCCAACTTCTCATAATCAATGTAGACCACCTTTTGAGTGGCTTTAGCTAGAACCACTTCGTCGCACAAGAGAGTCTCACTTAAATCAAGGCCCACAACTCTAATGTCATAATATTATAGCTACATTTATCCCTCTAGCTTGGATGCTAGTGGCTTCATGGTAGCAATAAATAGGGAATTCCTCTCGTCATTAAAACAAGCCTCAATCTTTCAATCTTTCAAGCAACTAGTTTTGTCGCAGCTTTCATATGCAATTTATGGTTTCTAGCTTGTCAGGCCTATTTTGTTGCATCCAATTCGCTTCAGAGACTCCATGGGGTGTCAATACTTTTTGTAGCAATAGAAGCACCTGGGGGGAGACTGAAAAGGGTGATGAGAGGAGAAGTCTTGGTTGTATGATATTATAGAGATGCGAAGGGGAGCATTATCTTGGAAAAATGTGGGATGCCATATGCGGATTGAGAGGAGGGAATACCCATCAGAGTGAAAGGGAAAGTGGGCAGAAAGAGAGAAATTTTCTCAGAAGTAGATAGGTTTGGTGAAACTGGCAACATGTATGCTTTAGTATTTTCAATGGGGGACCTTGATAGGGAAATTAAAGAATCAATTGTGGCTGACGTAGATGATGCTAGCTTGGAACATGGGGTTTCTTCATGGGGTTCATTGTTGAATACGGTTGGGGGTTCATTCAGAACGATGAGATCAGAATATGAAGATGGAGGATTTTTTTCAATAGATGAGGGTGGAGGAACAACTAAAGATGTAGAGGCAAAAAGAAGAGTAGGAGAAAAAATTACCTAGGCTACTTAAGTTAAATATCCTGGTAGAGTGGACTCCACCTCTTCTTCTGCTCTGCTTGATGCACCTAGTCCACCTAGGTCCTGTACTTGTCTCCTTTTTGTATGGGCAGAACTAGAAAATTAAGATCCTTTGGTGGCTAATCCTATTGAAACTTGGGCTTTGACTATCGTAGTAGACCTCTTTAGGGATTGCCGAGTCCTTTTTCTTTCCCTCGGGAGCTAGTGGAAGATGTGATATGTGAGCCCTTCCGTTTCAACCCCGTTCCTTTCCCTTTTCCTATGTTAGGCTCTTGAGGCTAGGAAGTGTAGAGTGGAAGCTCTTGTGGTTCAATTTCTTGATCAGACTCAGGATTACTATCATTTGTGTTGGCCTCCTTGTCATAAATTTGTTTGAACTTCTCATTATGCGGCTTAAGATATCCATACATGGCACTGAGACATTTAATTTCTTTCCAGTAACTCTATAAGTCTGCTTTATTTCTTTTCGACCATCCCATGTGCTTTAGTTGCATGTTGAGGGACTTTCCTATTAGGATGCTTTGTTGGTACTCTAACTTTTTAACATAAAATTCAAGCCATAGTGGTCGATCGAATCGTATGAAGGCCAAGTTGATGTAAAAATCCAGCCTCTCCTTAGTTGGGTTCATTCTTGATTCAGAGTACTCCCGCCTCTCATACGTTACAGTTGGGAGGTGCCTTATTGGGTTGTAGCTCCATGCATCGTAAATGAAGAAAAACGCCTAGGCATGCCAATTTTTTAGTAAGCACCTCCTACTCCTTTATTTTCACAAGTGTTACCTAACTATTGGCAATGGTGAGAGGAAATTGGGGAAAGCAATGTCTTGTGCCTTCCGGTGCCATAGGATTTTTTGGCAATATTTTCCTGATGGCATGCCTCCGAAGCAAAAAATCCTATCTGTTACAAATTTAGGGATCCTAAAAGGTTCCTCAACAAAACCATGGAATTTGATTAAGGTAAACTTAGCTCCCAAAAAATAATCCACCAGGGTCTATGAGGTTTTCATCCATTGTAAGACTTCAGGGAAAAAATGGCTCGAAGGGCATGGGAACAAATCTATGAGTGCTAGCCTCATGAAGTAATCCATAAACCAGTAATAATCCCATGTCTTGGAAAGTACATTAGTCAAGATCGAAATTGGATGCTGCGACCCCTTTACATCAAACTTAAACAACAATAAATTCATTTTGAAAAACTCAGGGTTTTGATGTAAGATCAAATGTGCTAGAAAAGAACAATACCTACATTTACACGTAGTGCCATAATTTCTCAATTGTTCCAACATCTTTTAAGCTATTATCTTAGCAAAATAAAAATATTTCTCACTTTTTTCCCTCCTAAGCATGAAATCCAAGCCCATCTAGAAAGCATTAACCCCTTTATCGTCGTCATAGCCATAGATACAGGCTAACATTTCAAAAATGGCCTGTACATTGGGTTTGAACTTTCTTCATACCAAAGGGAAAAGGAGTTGATTTCCTTTCAGATTCTCTTCTACTTCATCCTCATAAAAATTCAACTATTTAGTTTTGGTCTTCCATAACTCTTCCATTATTTTGTCCTCAACTATTTTTTCACCTCAATTTGTAGAGATACATAACATGTCCTGGATGGTCGCTACACTGATTGTAACCCTTAGCCTGCTGCATATTATAACCCCTACTTCTTTGTTCATCCTCTTAGTACATGCATCCACCAGCTCTGGACATGGGTGTACAATGAGCAACATGAATTGTGGAAAACCACAATAGAAGAGTCATAATGCAAATCCTTTAGTTCCCCCATATTTTCCAATCTTTGTAATGCCCCCTCCCTAAGGCTTTTAGGGTTCACATGCAATCTAATTTCGCCCATCTTGTGAAATAATCATTGTTGTAAGTATCCATTTATGGTTGGTATTAGAGATAGGATTTAACATCCTAACAAAATCCAAACCCATTGTGCAAAGGGTTCCTTAGTCACGATCAAGCTCAGTGGCATGGCAGAGTTCTTCCACTTACCAATGAAATATTGGCACTGAGTATATTTTTGCACCATGTGGTGCACCTCAGAAAAAATGGAAGGCTAGTAATACCCTACCCACATTATCCTCAAAGTAGTAGTTTTGGTGGAGAAAATGTATGCCCTCATGACTGCTATGGAATTCATTTAAAACTCTTTCCACCTATGGCTTATCTAAGCAACGGAGTAGGATGCCATCATAATTTATTTTAAATTGAATCCCCTCAATTAGTACATACCTAGTTCCTTGCAGTCAGAAGTAGCATCTTTTGTGAGGTGGAATGTTGGTCAAGTAGTGCCAATTTTGCATATATCATGTCCAATCCACCACCCATGACTCATTAGACTCGAAGTGATTTGTATATGCCTGATCAGTTTCTTCCTCTACCAGGGAGCTTAATTAGTATGTGAGGTATTTGCAAAGACCTCTTCCCTGAACTAGCTTGGTTGGTTGAATGTCTACATTTTATTCTAGGATCTTGGTGATCTAGTTGGCCCTCTTTTTAGTTATTTCACCTTCAATGATGTACACTTGAACACTGGGATGGGTGATGAGGATGGTGATTCTATTGGCTGATACCAGGTGTTGAAATTTCTTGAGGCTTTTAATAATAGAAAAAGCCTATTTCTCAACAAAATTGTATTTGGCTTCATATCCTTTGAGAGTCCTAGAGTGGAATTTTATGGGATGCTCTCTGCTATTATCTTCATCTTTCTGAGTGAGCATCGAAGCTATGATGTGTTGGATGATGTAGACATAGAGTAGGAAATCCTTGGAGAAGTCTAGGTTAGCTAGCAACGGGGAAACAAAGATGGTTTCCTTTATTCGCTCAAAATTTATTTCCTTCAGGAATCCATTTGAACACTAGATTCTTCTTTAACATTAGTGTGATAGGTCTTGCGATGCTTGCGAAGTCTAAAATGATCCAGCCAATGAAATTAATCTTCCCCAAAAAGAGTTGTAGCCCCTTCTGGTTAAGTGGTAGTGGTATCTCCATTATAGCTTTCACCCTTTTAGGATCTATAGCTATTCCTTCCTTTGATACCACAAAACCGAGTAGCTTTCCTTGGGGCATTGCGAAAACACATTTCTTGGGATTTAAGAAAGTCCCAAACTATTGAAATTTTCTAGAAGACCTTTTCTAGATCATCAAAGTGATCATATTTTGATTTTGAAAAAAATCATTAAGCCATCTAGATATATTATGATAATATGATTAATCAACCTATTTTAAGGAAATATCCATTGCTCACTTAAAGGTCACACTAGCATTGGAGATCTCGAAGGGAATTTTTGAGTATGCAAACGATCCCCACTTGGTAGTGAATGTTGTTTTATGCTGGTATTCTTCCTTTGCATAGACCTGCTTATAACCCAAAAAACCATCAAGCAAATAGAACATCTCCGATCTAGCCATGGTCTGCAAAATATGCTCCATTGAGGGAAAAGGGTGATCATACTTTATCAAAGCTTTGTTCAAATCCTTGAAATCCACACAGAGCTGAATATCACCATTCTTTCTTCACACTGGCAGAAGATTAGATACCTAGGTGGAATGTTTGATTGGGTATATGATCCTTGATTCGATTAATTTTGTGAGCTCTTTTTCCATCAATGCTTCAACTTTGGATTGATTGTCACGTCTCATACATTGACTTATTTTGACCATTGACATATTTTGATCATGACTTATTTTGACCATTGACTTATTTTGATCTTGACTTATTTTGACCATTGACTTAATTTGACCATGACTTATTTAGATAATGTTTGATCATGACCTTATGAGATTTAATATACGAAGTATGATATGTGTTAAGAGCAATGCTTTAATATAATTGTTTTCTTTCAAGAATTATGAATGCATTCATATAAATGTTGAGTTAATTATTGTTCCTACAATGGTTACTGATACTCTTTTGTTTTGCACGCCTGAGTGCATCTGAGTGGCAGGTGATCGAAGGCCAAGGAGATCGAAGGCCAAGAGTGTGATTGAGGAAAAGGAGGTTAGCTTCTCGACAGGGTAGAAGAGGAGAAAACTCTCGGTTATGCACACACCACTTACATCATGTAGCTGCATTAGATCATGTTCGTTTTTACAATATGATTGCGTGAAATGATTAGCATAGCGAATTTGAAATATGGTTAAATTAGATCATGAAATTATATGGCTTATTCTATTTCCTTATTTCTCATTATAAATTTGAGCAAAAAGGGTTAAATCTATATTTTGATTAAAAGAAATGTATTTAAAAATTAAAACAAATTAAATAAAAGAATAAACATAAAATAAATCTGTTTTGCATAAATGAATTTTTTTAATAATTGCATAAAAGGGATATAAATAAATCTGTTTTGGGATATATGGTCAATTTTCTTCCAAAAGAATTAAGAATGAACAGCCCGAGAGAGCATTGGGCTCTGGAAAATTCTGTCTCAAAACCAACAAATTGCTGGGCATGTGGCAATCCTTGCAAAAACTGTTGTCAACTGGAAATGCATGCATGATCCTCAAAAAAGAGGAGGAGGCTTTAAGAAAGAGAAAAAGACTTAGTTGTAGACATCGCAGAGCTCTGGAACAGAGGAAATTAAAAGAGGTACTGTGGAACATCAACAAATAGATCCAAATCTTGCCAGGTTCTCTTCATTATGCCTTCTTTTATCTTTATTTTAAGAACTGCAGTAAGGAATTGAATTATCCCCTGTTTTAGAGTACAAACAACTGTGAATTCCTTTCCAATTTCGTTTTGAAATCTGGGTAACAGCTTACTATTCTGTGTTGCAATAATAAGATACACATTCCTTCTTCAGAAATAGGGTTTTCGTTCTGTGGCAAGTCTGCATTCTTTTCTCAAGTGCAATTACATGTCTCTGTATCTGTTTGTTTAAAAATTCTATCATCTAAATGAAAACCAAAATGTTTTTGAGGTAAACCCGAATGCATATTATACTGGGCGAATGTCTTTGTCTTCTTTTTTTTTCTGAGTTTGAATTGCTTTGGGGATTAGTCCCCTGCCCTCCCCATGGGAAGGATGTGGACTGTGGAGGCTCGCGCCCTCCACAGGCCGCGACCTGTGGAGGGCACGAGCCCACACAACCCGCCCCCTCCCCATGGGAGGGGCAAGGGATTTTCCTGAGCCCTTTTGGTCGCTCAATGCCAGTAAGGAAACCTTGTAAAATACCCTGTTAATTATGCACGGCTAGTAAATTCACAAATTTGAAAACCAGAATTTCTTACTTCGAATTTTATACAACTGAACATGAATTTCTACACACACACACACACACACACACATATATATATATATATGTATGCATATACAAAATGACTGCACATACATACATACATATATATACATATATGTATACCTATATATATATATATAAATAGATACCCATGCATTGTATGCCAAATACAAATTGAAACAGGAAACTCTTTCCCAGAAAAGTAGTATGAATTCTGTTTTATAAATATCTTGAATCTGAAGCAAGGACAGAAAAATCTTGAAAAGCCATGTAACAGAAAGTAGTATGAATTTTGTTCTTTGAATTGCTAAAACCTGAAAACAATAACAGAAGTGTTTGAGACACCATATAGACTGGAAAGTACCTTGAATATGTTAAAAAGAATACAACATGAAATGTGAATGAAAGATTGCCTTCCAAACCTCAGAATTTTTGAATAAAAATTGCATTGTATCAGTATATTATTTTACTCTGTATCCTGTAATGAAATAGGGAATTAAAACTGTCAGTCAGCTTGAGCTTGTAAGAATAGAAATGCATATGGAAAACTGAAAACACTGTTCTTACTATCAAGTAGTGCACTGAAAATTATCAAGATATATATATACATATATATATGTTCTTTATCCAAATTAAAAAGGGGACACTTACCAAAGGATAAATGGCATCTTACAACTGAAATATAAGGAATGTACTAAAAATTCACTTCTTTTAATTATGAAAGCCTGTTTGAAAATGTATTAAGTATTATTTAACTGCACTATGGTAACTTCCGGGACAGGGTGCCGAAGGTGGGCGAACAAAGACGGTAGTATTACCTCTTCTAATTCTACCATTTATTATTATTTTGCTTGGCCAAGCACTGTACCATTGAAATAGATGGATTGTTTATTTTAAAAGCCTAGAAATTTATTTGAGTCTCTACCACCTCCTGTTGCAAGAAATGTGTTTATTTCATGTTAGAAATGCATATAGGCATCAGGCACGCACCAAGAGTGCCCTTCTGTTTTACCGTTTCGGGTTGCTAGGCTTCTTTATGCAGGGCCGGGGATTCCTTCGAGTTAGGAAGGGACCTGGGGAAGTCATGGACTTCGTGGTTGGGCGGAAAAGGCGCCTGAATCACATTCTTGGCCCCAGCTCGCAAGAAGACCAAGGTGTCACGGCGGTTGGTGGATCCAAGATTATTTGCTATTGATATACTTATGTATCATTCAGACTTGGCTTGTGAAGCCCGTTATTTATGTATATACATTTTGAAATTCTTGTTGAAATTTGAAATGGAAGTATATTTGAAAGTATTTAATGTATCATTGATTTTAAGAAGTTAAAGTTTTATATCTTAGCATAGAAAAGATGTTCTATTAGAAGGATTGATTCCTCCAAGTGAAGAGGAATATATGTATATGAGAAAATCATTGAAATACTTATGCTTTGTTTCATTTACAATGATGATATTATTTTATGAAATGCAACTCAAATTCTCTTTATTTCATTTGGAAGAATTATGAGAAATGTTGACTTTTCGGAAACTTATGGTTTGAATAAATTTAGAACACTTTTAATTTCCCTTAATGATGTGTTAAAAGGGTTTGAAAATTACTCTTAATTTTCCGAGTGTTACATCTTGGTATCAGAGCAGCATGGTTCAACTCTAGGACCTATGCCTAACTACGTATGACGTTGTGTCTTAATCAGGGTAACCTAAAATGGAAAATAGAGTGTACCAACGAATTGGGGGATCTCGTGGAGGTCCCAATGATAAATTAGATCAGATTTTAGCCTTGCTGCAGAGCCAGGGGGCTAGAATTGAGGAATTAGAACAAGGAAGGAAAGATGGCCATCAAGGATTAAACACAAAGGAAACTGAAGGGGAAGCAAATATTGAACCACCTGGAAAGGAAGAAAAACTAAATAGGGTGGCTGAGGAGCTGGGAAAAGACCTAAAGAAGGTCGCTCCTCCGAAGTTTGATGGGAGAACCTTTGGAGATGGGGCAGAAGCTTGGGTTATAGAAATGGAAAGGTATTTCGCCCTACGAAATCTATCAGATGAAACAAAAGCTGAATGGGGTTCATATCAGCTCACCGGTGAGGCTGCTACTTGGTGGGAAAATGAGAGGGCAGATAAGCAGTTTATGCATGGAAAGGTAACGTGGGATAAGTTCCTACAACTATTTAGGAAGAGGTGGTTACCCCAATCTCATTTTGATAAGAAGATGACAGAATTCCAGATGCTTGTACAGGGTGGCATGACAGTGACTCAATATTGGGAGAAATTCTCTCACTTGCTTAAGCACGCACCCCAATACCAGCATGATGAGAGATTTCGAGTCTGAAAATTTATTTTGGGGCTTAGACCTCAAATTGGAAATGAAATAGATCTGCACAATCCAGCCACCATGGATGAAGTTTTTGATTTAGCAATCAAACAGGAACACAAATTGCAACAAGCTGCTAACTATAGGAAGAGCAGGGAAGCCAAGTATGGCAACAAGAAATTCCAAGGAAATCACAATCAGGGTGGTCCGAGTAAACAGGACAGTCAAGGGAATGAAAATAGACAGATCAAAAATTTGAAGAGAGATGGTAGTCCTCAGGACCGCAATGAAGTAAGCAGGAACAATAACAACAAGAAGGGCAACTACAATAAGAGGAATGATAACAATAGGAGAGATTTTTCTGACAAACCTAAGGCACCTCGTGGAGGATGTTATACTTGTGGTGGCGAGCATTACGCCAGTGTGTGCCCTCAGAGAAATAACAAGCAAAATAACAGAAACCATAATCATATTCATCGGTTGACAATCGCCAGGCAGATTATCAAGCAACTCCCATCCAGTTATCGGGTAAATTATTTGGATGCCCTGTTTCTGTTCTGATTGATACAGGTGCTACTGATAGTTTCATAGACCCTCATGTTTTGACTAAAATATCAGTTAGACCAAGTTTTATGGCAAATTCTTGGAAAGTTCAGTATGGAAATCGGGTAGAGAAGAGGGTAGAGCAATGCATGTATTTCAGCAAACTTGAACTCCCTAACCTTCAGACGTAGGTGAACTTGTATGTTGCACCATTAGGGTCTTACGATGTGATATTAGGGATAAATTGGCTCTCTGAACATAAAGCTCTTGTAGATTGTGAAGAGAAGTCAATTAAGTGTTTCGATGACCGAGGAAAACAAGTGGAGTTTTGTGGCATTAAAAAGCCATTAGAGCTTAGGCAAGTATCTGCCATGCAGTTGAAAAAGGCAAGTCGGAAGGGATGCTCTATCTTTGCAATAAAAGTCAAGGACCTTGATGAGAAAGAATCAATTAATGATCATCCCATTCTGAAGGAATTTGAGGATGTTTTCCCTATAGAATTGACTGAGCTCCCGCCTAAGCATGTGTTTGATTTCTCTATTGATCTGATTCCAGGAGCAGAACCTCAGTCTAAGGCCCCTTACAGGATGAATACAACAGAATTATTTGAGCTCAAGGCCCAACTAGAGGAATTACTGAAGCAAGGTCTTATTAGGCCAAGCGTGTCACCTTGGGGAGCACCCGTCATCTTCGTGAAAAAGAAGGATGGTACCTTGAGGTTGTGCATTGATTATAGAATGTTTAACAAGGTCACTATCAAAAATAAATATATGCTTCCTCGCATCGATGATTTATTTGATCAGTTGAAAGATGCCAAGGTATTCTCAAAAATTGATTTAAGATCAGGATACCACCAGTTGAGACTGAAGGAAGAAGACATTCACAAAACTGCTTTCAGAACCAGGTATGGTCACTATGAGTTTACTGTGCTACCTTTTGGGCTAAGTAATGCTCCTGCAGCTTTCATGAACCTGATGAATAGTGTCTTCCGAGATTGTTTGGATAATTTTGTCCTAATTTTTCTTGACGATATTTTAATCTATTCTAAGTCAGAGGAAGAACATGAGAAGCATTTGAGGATTGTGTTGCAGCGTCTAAGGGAACATAAGCTATATGGAAAAATGTCTAAGTGTACCTTCTTCCAATCCGAAGTGCATTATTTAGGTCATGTGATCTCAGCAGAAGGGGTAAGAGTAGATCCAGAGAAGATTAAGGCAATTATGGATTGGCCGGCCCCGCAAAATGTCTCTGAAGTTTGAAGTTTCATGGGACTTGCAGGATACTATAGGAAATTTGTCCAAGGGTTCTCGACAATCGCAGCTCCCATCACTGCACTACAGAAGAAGGAAAAGAAGTTTGAATGGAGCGACAAATGCGAGAAAGCCTTTCAGCTGCTGAAGGAGAAACTCACTACCGCACCCATCCTAGTTGTGCCAGATCCGAATGGCCATTTCACAGTTATTACTGATGCATCAGGAGAAGGGGTAGGTGCAGTTCTTATGCAAGAAGGACAAGTGGTAGCTTATGAGTCAAGGAAGTTAAAACAACATGAATTAAACTATGCGCCACATGACTTAGAATTGGCAGCCATAGTCCATGCTTTACAAATGTGGAGGCATTATCTCTTGGGAAAGCCTTTCGAACTTAAAACAGACCATGCAGGATTGAGATACATCTTCACTCAACCTAATCTCAATGCCCGACAAAGGCGATGGCTGGAATTCCTGAGTGAGTATGATTTTGGGATTGAATATATTAAAGGTAAAGAAAACAGAGTGGCTGATGCCCTGAGTAGAAGGAGACACCTTGCAGCCATGGTTACCATAAAATCAGATTTCAGGCAACAAGTAGTGCAATCCTCCTTTGGGGACGAACACTATGAAAGGGTGAAACAAGCCCTTGGGGTAAATCCCTCCGACCGTCGATATGAGGGCTATATGTTAGAATCAGATGGACTTTTGAGGTACCAGGGACGAATGTACATTCCTAGTTCTGCAAACTTGAGAGAGTTGGTGCTAGAAGAATTCCACAATGCACCATACTTAGGACATCCTGGTATTACAAAAATGATGGAAGGACTTAGGCCACTGTACTTCTGGCCAGGACTTAAAAGGGATACTACGTCCCATGTAGCCCGATGCTTAGAGTGCCAGCAAGTCAAAGCTGAGCATGTACATCCGACAGGACTCTTATATCCTCACAGGGTACCAGAGTATAAATGGCAGGTTATCACTATGGATTTTATACAGGGGCTACCAATGTCTAAAAACCGACATGATACCATCTTGGTTGTAGTAGATAAATTGACAAAGGTTTCCCATTTCATTCCGGGAAATCTCAAGGATGGATCAATGGTTTTAGCAAGAAAATTTGTCCAGGAAATCTTCTGGTTGCAT
>VDFB02071525.1:0-27140 GCA_007258455.2 Sequoia sempervirens | reverse complement strand
TACTAATGAATGGTACTCAAACATTGCTCATTTTCTTACATATGGAGCATTTCTGGAACACCTTACACCTAAGGAGAAAATAACCATCAAGCTCAAATCAACAAATTATGTTTTATGGGACAATGGTTTGTATAAGTGTGCCTTAGATGGTACTTTCTTGTGTTGTGTTGATAAAGCACAACGGGAAAAATTATTGAAGTCCTTTCACGAGTGGTGGACATTTCTCAGTACCAGTTACAGCCCACAATATTTTGAGGGCTAAGTATTATTGGCCTAATCTCTTTCAAGATGCATACTCTTGGGTACGCAAATGTGAGCTATGTCAACAATTTGTAGGCAAACCAAATTTGGCAGCTCTACCCTTGAAACCAGTCATCATTGAAGAGCCCTTCCAGCAATGGGGCATTGACTTCATTGGCACAATGAATCCACCCTCAAGTCTGGAACACACCTATGTCCTCACTATGACCGACTACTTCACCAAAAGGGTGGAGGAAATTCCAATAAAGCATGCTACTTTAGAGGTAGTATGTAATATATTGAAGGAAAATATCATATCCAGGTTCAGTGTGTCGAACAAGATTGTTGCAGACAATACTTACAAATTCTCGTCAAGTGAGATCATAGAATTTTTCTTTGAGCATGTTATTACATTATCACGCTCATCTTATTATTACCCTCAAGGTAATGGTCAAGATGAATCCAGTAACAAAAACTTGGTTAGTATCATTCACAAGCTTGTTGACGAGAATCAGCGATTATGGCACAAAGCATTGTATGATGCTTTGTGGGCAGACATGATTAATCCAAAGCAGGTGATAGGAATTTCCTCGTTTCAGCTCTTGTATGGGTTGAATGCTGAAATTCCCATCACTCTAGAACTACTCGCCCTCAAGTTGGCCAAGGCCATTGATGATGAGACTTTTGAAAGTTTAGTTGACAAGTGTATCACGTGTCTCTTTGAAATGGAGGAGAAACGTGTTTAGGTGGAAAACTATATTATAAAGCATCAAGAACAAGTGAAAAAAAAAATTGACAAGAAAGAAAGTCTCATGACTTTCAAGTTGGAGATCTCGTGCTCTTATGGGACAAGAGAAGAGATCCAAAAGGTATGCATGGAAAGTTTGATTCACTATGGACAGGTCCATTCAAGATTCATCAACTTCATGGTGAAAATAGATTTCTTTTGGCATATGAAGATGGAACACCATTTTCTCTTCCACATAGTGGGCAGCATCTAAAACACTTTACTCAATAAGGTGTCAAACGTTCCATGTAAATATTTGTATAGTTCTTATGTCATTTTCTTTTGAGTCTTTTGAGTCTTTTTATTTTTGTCGCCTGACTCTACACCCAATGGATGGATAAAGGCACTTAGAGTCTGGAGCTCTTCTCCCTTCAATCATTTCAAAGAATGACCGAAGGAAGCTCACCAACTAGAGCCAACTGTTATCCTCAAATTTAGCTAGGCTTGATTCACAAGATACCCCCTATGAAACTAGTTTGTTCCATAGGCACGCTCACTCTAAGCATGCAAAATGAGGCAACTTTCAATTTTCTTTTGTGTAGTCTTGAGCCTCGAATCATCCCTTTGGGCACTCATCTTTCGTCGTTTTCTAAAAAGCTTCAAAATGAATATTTTTCTTATTTTCATGTTCCGGGAGTTAGCAATTTTTTCCCCATGTAAGGGCGTTGTTTTTCAGCGCCCCTACATGAGCAATTTGTAAAAAAATTGAAGTGTAGTAGTGCTAATTTTTAGCACCACTACACATCCTTATATTCCCTACATGTAATAGCGCCCTTTTTTGACTCCCTTACATTTTTCATTGTGGTTTTGAATTGTGTAAGGGAGGTGATTTTCACCACCCCTACATTCTCCCACCCTTCACATGCGCGAGAGTTAATGAACTTTTAGTTCCTTAACACGGCTTCATAAATGACCTTTAATTTCCTTTTAAAAGCATTTTTAGTTTCAATTGTGGTTGTTTCGCTGTGTTTTCTCCTCTACACTCTCTAATTTCGTGTGGACCTTCCTTCATTATCAAGGCATGGATTTTATGGATGAATTTCTATCACTTTTTCAACTCTAGGGTTTGCATTTTTTCATCTTTCAAGTATGGTTTTTCCTCCCTTTTCTTTTGTCACTTTGTTAGGGTTTTATTTGCTTGCTTTTTTATTTAGAATTAGGCAATATTTCTATTTGAGGTCATGATAGATTAATTATTTTATTTCATTTTCCTTTCTATTATTGTTTGCTTTTCTCCTATGTGTTTTCTTTGTGCCCTAGCGGTGATTCTTCATGCTTAGTTTGTTCTCACCGTTCTAAGCTTCGTTGTTCTTTATGAAGCTTTTGATTATTTTTTCCAAGTCATTTCATGATCTTTTTGACAATCGAAAATCTCCCAAAACCCCGATTGCTTGACAAAATTTCAATCAGAGGTTTTCAATTTTCTATGTTAGGTTGATATTTTCCACCGATATTGCATGTGAAACCTGTTCCAAGTTATATGGATAGGTGTTAAAAAACTTGCATGTTTGGTGTCTTCCCAGATTCAAAGTCTGTTGATGTAGTGGTGGGGTTTTCCTCGCCATCGCATTACTTTTCCATGTGCCCTATTACATGTCATAGCGCTAAATTTTAGCGCCTTGACAATCTGAAACCTTCATTGTTATTACAATGCAGGAGCAGTAAAATTTACCACTTATGCATGTAACCTGTCAACCTATATCATAGTGTAAAGGCGGGATTTTTCACTACAAATGCACAAGGTAACCTTCCCAATATGTCAAGCCGGTGATTTTTAATGCCCATACATGAGTCTACTTAGTTCAAAAGGATGTTGAAGCGTCAAAATTCGCTGCTTTTACAAAAAAATATAACTTCCCCAAGATGTCAAAGTGCAAAAAATTCTCACCAATTTATTAAGAACTTCCAACAATTCCAAGGAAATGCAAGAGCGGCATTTTTCAATGCCACTACATTAAGTGAATTTCCCATGATGTAAGGGTGTTGAATTTCAGTGCCCTTGCACAAAAATCTAAAAATTTCACTAACACTCGAAATCCTCCCAAAATACATTATGAACTCTATTCCTTCCACATATACTCAATTTTCCATGCTCCATTGCTCATATTTGCTTTCCCAAAAGTGCTACTTGTATTTTCGCGTTCCATCGCTTCCATAATGCATATTCTCCTAATGTTGAAAAATCTTTTGTTTCCATGCAATTATCTCCTATCGGGTAGTCCTCAAAAGCATTCTTTGGGAGAAATCAATGATCTTTGGTGTGTTTAATGATAACAGAGGAGTCTCCTTCTTCAAACAAGAAAGACAAAATGAAGTATAAATATCAAGGCATCTACCCACCTGCAGTTGTCACATCCAAGATTGATGAGATCAAGGATACTGAGATCAAACATCTTGAAATGTAGGACTTTGTTGATAGGACAAAAAAGCATCCCCGGAGAAGGATTTAGAGGCAATTTTTCATAACAATCCACATCGGGTAGCCTCTTTTCTAGTAGCAACACATTGTCTAGAATTTGTTCTACAAGTTGCTTCACATTATGTTAGAGATGACAGAAGTGTTAGAGACTCTTCAAGAAAGATTATGATGAGGTTGCATGCAAATTTCTTTGATGTAGTTTTCAAGGTCCCAACCATGGATAAGTATACAAATATGTATATTCAATGTGCCCAGGAGGCTTATGACAGGGATCAAAATGAAGCTAAGCAGTTGATCAACACAAAATAGTTAAAAACTCCAAGGCCCACCATTTCAAGATGGCCTAAAAGTCTTCCACGCAATGACTTCAAAGAGGATGTTTGTGATATGATCACTCTTTTAAGCAGAGTGAAAGGATTACCCATTTCATCAAATTTCCAAGAATGGATGTACAAGTACATCAAGATCATCAGGAGAAAGAAAACTCACATTGATTGGGGTGCTCAAATCAGTGATGAAATTCATGAACAACTTATCAATGTGCATTCTACCGTGAAGTTCTATATGACCTCATATCCAGTGTATGTTGTTGCTGCTATGAGACAATATCCAGGTCTATCAACAGAAGGAAATAGAATTCTTTTTCCACTATATAAGTTCTATTCTTAGATCACTTTAAGAGGCGGCATCAAACATTTTAGAAGAGTGAACGATGCTTTCTTCGCACCTTTTCTATTTATGTTTGATCCATCCTTGGAAAAGAAAAGGGTATTTGACGAGGCATGGGAGGTTGTAAACAAATATGGATGTATTTTTTGGCAATTTCCTACCTTCACATACTTAAGGGTAGGATGTTACACAGGATGCCCCTGCATGTTGCCAAGATATCCTTCTAATAGGTGGGTTTTAATGGAGTTATGTAGACAACTTATCACAGTGCACAAAGAATGTTAGGCCATTCATAAGCCAGGTATTAGGTTTCCAATTGCTATTGGAAAGTATTCAATTCAAAGTGTACAAAAAGCCAAAGCAATAGCCTAAAAAATGAAAATTATGACTTTAAGGACATACAAATATAGACATGATTTTGACTATAGAGGCGTAAAAAGAAAAATCAAAAAGAGTCAGTCATGTTTACCGCTTTGAAGATATATGGGCAGAGTGCAGGAATGAGGAAGATATTAGGAAAATGAATTTTTGTAGACTTATTGTTGAATAGATCATTAATTTGGGCTTGGCAGATCTTCCAAAAGACTTTAAAGATCCTGGAGATATCTTAGATGTTGCTTATGATGACAAAGAGATAGCAATTAAGTCCTTGCCTCTTATCCAATGGTCCAAAAAAGAGAATAATTTTATTTGACAAAGGCTCACTCCTATTTTGAACGACACAAGTGAATAGTTGCAAACACAGGGATTTCAGTTGAAGCCTTTTAGAACAAAGTCTGAGGGTGAAGTATCAGAAGGTGAAGCCAGCCGACAGCAAGAGCTCTGAACCAAGCATAAAGCAGGTGTTTCTCCCTCTTCCTCACGCAAAGGTCCAAAAATTGCATTTACTTGTTGGAAGATTACAACACGGGTTATTGAAGAGGAGTAGACTACCGAAGAAGGGCAACCATCTGGAGAAGAACAAGAGCCTTAATCAAAGGAGCAGCCTGAAGAAGAAGAAGAAGAAGGTGAAAGTGAAGAATCTGGAGAAGATGAAAAATCAGAGGAAGATCAAGAAGAGGAAGAAGGTGGTGAGGAAGAGGAAATGCATGATGAAGAAATGTGGTTGTCTCCACAAGAGAAAATCATCCAAGATCCCCCTCATACATCGTCACCTGTCATTGCCACCACACCTTACACTCCTCCTATTCCCAATTCTCCTCCACCTCCTCTTCCCACTTTACCCCCACCTACAACTGGTTTGCATGCACTTAAAGTAACAATACCCCCATCAGTGCATTCAAATCATTCTACTCCTTCCATGGGATCAATTTTTGTAGAGTATTGATGTTACCTCTAGTTCTCCATCATCAATTCCAAGTTTTTCTTCACCATTGTTTGACATTTCCTCACAAGTTAAGTTTGATCGGTTCATGAGAGAATCATTGCTAGATGCATTGAGTTTGCAGACTCCTGGAGCAATGATGATTGAGACAACACCAATCATGACAACAATAGTTGTTCCTCTAGAAACAGGTGCAACACAAGAATTGGCAGTAGGTCAAGAAGGTAATTTTTTCTCCCTTCCTCCATTGTTAGCTTCACAAGCATCAAAGTAGAAGAAGTAGGTGGTTTCTCCCAATGAATTAGATCTTGAGGAGATAGCTCTTCCAAAACCCAAGGGGAAGAAGATGTCAAAAATTCACTCTAGGTTGCACATGGATAAATCAGGATATAAGTATGTGGATATTGCAGCACCACCGCAAGGTAAGAGTGAATTCAGCATGGAGGATTATACCATCACGAGGATCAAACTTGGGAAGATTACACATGCAAGTGCTAAAGATGATGCTCAAACATCCTTAACTACCTTGATGGAGAAGTTTGATAAGTTGGAGGAAACCAAGAAAATGTACAAGGAAAGGGTTGAACATTATGCTTCGGTGTTGAGAAAAATCACAAGGACTTTAGAGAATGTGCAACCAGTGGCAATGATGAGAATTGAGGAACCAGTTCTTCAAAAAGTTGAAAAGTATTCTAAAGGTAAAATTGTGTATGATTTTGTTGATAGAATAATGGAAAAAAGGTTCACAACTCATAACCATTGTTGATGAAAGGATTGCTCAAATTTCCTTGATGAAGCTAGAACTAGATGAGACAGAAAGTACTCTTTCTATGGAGCAGAGGGAAATGGAGCGCAGTCTTGAGTCTTGGTTGAAATTGAAGGAGATAAAATTGAGCAAGTTAGTGGAGGTTGGGATCATTCCCAACAAGGAAAATTATTTGGAGATTAAAGAGTATCAAGAACCGCATACTCGTCATCAAGAATCTGATCAAGGATGCTCAACAAGTACAAGAAGATGTTGAAGAAAATCATGTTATCTTGGTGAACAGAATTGAAGAGTTTCCTAGGAGGCTTCTTGATGAGGATCATACATTTCTCCCAGCAAGAGAGATTGTCTAAGTTTACAAGGTAGCTATCCAGAAACATGTGGAAGATGAAGCATTTTCATTGGCTTCAATGGATGCTTTATGCGACATACAGTTAACCTTGGACAATCTCAAGACACTTCTAGATAGGTGTAAGAAGATTTGTTATGTTGTGAAGAAGTCTATTACAAAGGTTCACACAATCATTGACTATACCACTGGACTAGATGAGGCAACAATGCAAGAGATCATGAAGAAATATGAAGATCTCCAAGCCAAGAGCAAGGAACCATAAAATATTCTTACATTTCCATAGATAAATAGTTTTTATGCTTTCTCTATGCTTTACGTAAATAGGTCTTGACATTTTTACATGTCATTTTGCAAAATGTAATTACATGTAAAAATGGAGATTTTCTCCTACTTTCATGGACATCACCTTTGAATAAGTCAGTAGTTGGTTAGGGTTTTTCCTAGATTAGCTCTCTTCTCTCATCTATAAATATGAGAGAGTTCTATTGTATTATGGACCTTTTGTCTATGCAATGAAGTGTTGCTCATTTGTGAAGCAATTTTGAAACTTTGAGTTCATGTTGTGAAACTATTTTTTCAATCAATAAAGAAGGCTAAATTGCATACCAAACTTTGTGTTGGATCAATTTCAATGAATGTGAATGTTCCTATGTCATTTACCTGAGTTTATCTTATTATTGAATTGGATTGGCAGCATTTTATTAATTGAGATTGGAAGGCTTTTGAGTTGATTTGTGTAGACTTTGTGCTACACCTTTTGCTTGAAATTACAAAATTGATGATAATATTGGTGAATGATCTATAAGACTTTGTGCTTATAATTGTTCATGTTGTTCGTGGATCTGATTGTGAAGTATATTGAAGACTTTGTGCTTCATTTACGTTGTTGGTTACTTTATTCTAGAATCCATCATTGAAGACTACGGAATGACTTTGTGCCTCCATGAACCTTCTTGTTACTTATCTTTTATCATACCGATACTCCTAGACTTTGCTTTAACAAGTTAGAATTATTGGGAATTACTGCTTAGGTTTTATTTAAAGTTGTATCGCATCAAGAAATAAAAACCATGAAACATTGTAAACATATTCTCTGAAAGAAGAGAGAAACATGAATGTGACACACCCCCATATGATTAGTGTAGTGTACATATTGTAAAGCTTAGAATAGTTTACTTTAGTTTCGGTAAGTAGTAAGAAGGGTTCCTCCCCTTTCTAAGAGAAGAGATTTCATCTCACAATAATTGTGGTTGAAAATCTAGTTTTGTAATCTATAAAGAGATTACAGAATTTTCACCCAATAGAGGTTAAATTAATGAAATAAATAATATATATTTATTCAATTAAATATTAGGATAGGGGAAAAGGTTAAATTAATTAAATAAATATTTATTTATTTAATTAATTAAATATTAGGATAGGTAAAGTCAAGTGTGGTTGGGTTAGGTCACATTTCAGGTGTCTACAGTTCACAAGAAAGGTGTTACAATAGAATTCAATAGTTAAAAAGGAAGGTGAAGACTCATTATTAATTTTTGAACAATCAACAAAATCATGATTGCATGAATGTGTTATCATATGGGAATAAATGCCAAAAAGTTAGAAAAACTAGAGTATAATGACATTAGAGATAAAAACTTAGCGATTGATGAGAAATAGAAGGCTAAGGTTATTGGTCCAATGTACCCTAAAACATATTAAGGAAGCAAATGATAAATTGAGTGTAAAACATAATGTGATAATTGCAAGTATGACATTTTTGAAATTTCAAACACGTGTTATTTATACACTTATTTTAATTAATATTTAATTTATCTTTTCAAGTGAAATTTTACTAATTAATATTTTAAGCATCAAAATATTTTCTTATAACCCATATGAAGATGGCATGGGCTTGGAATAGATGCAACAAGAATAGGAGTGAGATTGCAAAGGTAAGAGAAAATATCTAGTAAGAAGGGAAGGAAAGAAAAATTATTGGAGCAATGAAAGGATGGAAAATGCTAATGTGAGATGTGACAAAAGTCCTCTTAAAGGGAGGGATGATTTTTTAGGATAGATGGAAGTAGAACATAGACGAGATAAGGTTTAGAATATGGAATACAATCACTAAATTCTAGCAAAAGGAATTAAGTTGGTATGATATGTAAAAATAGCAACATCAGTGGCAACATGAACAATATACTTCTAGTGAAATAAAGAGAAAAGGTTCATGGAAAGGTGAAAAAATTCATAACAAGGTGGAAGGCTTCCTAACTCTAGCTTTCAAAGTTTCTCACCAAATGAATTGTGGGTTTAAAATTTTATGCAAAATGAGGAGAGCCCAGCATAAATAGAACTAGTGCAAATGTTATTCTGCTAGGAAAAATAGCAAAAGTGGTGAATAGTCTAGAAATTAAATTAGAAAACATAGAGTTAGAAGGATCCATCAATTGATTAAAATGAAAAGCATTATTTTCCAAATTTGAAAATTACTAGCCCTCATCAAATAAAATCTAGAAATGGATTTCTAACAAATAGGGAATAGAAGCGCAATATGTCTCTTCAACAAAAGGATTATTCATGATTGAATAACCAAATATAAAAAATAAAGTAAAAGAAACTTCAAGTGGTTCATGGATTATAGATGGCGTTGGTCTATATTTGCATAAGTTGGAGCTAATTTTGATCCAATCAACCACAAAATTTTGAAGGTTCCAATGTGGTTTAGACTCTATGAACTTCCAACAAAATATTATGGTCTCTCGGTACTCTCCAAAATAGCAAGTTCCCTAAGATAATTTACAAAGCTAGATGAGAATGTAGGGGAAGAAAGATAAATCCATACATGAATTTGCATTGAAGTAGACTTTTCCCTCTCTTCTAAAAATATCAATTTGAAGTCTGATGAGGAGCTACTCCACCCAACACCCACACAAAACACAATAACAGATATCAACACATAAAATGTAGGATAGAAAACAACCCACTTTTGATTACTTTCAAAAAATGAAATTACAGATTCAAAAATTACAATGCTACAACCACAAGGGCTTGATCCATTACTAATAAAATCAACTCTCTAAGAAAAATCTATTATTTGAAGCCACAATCTGCATTAATGGAGCCACCCCTTGTAACCTTGCTTCCACCCTTTATTTGACACCAATAACCGCCTTAGAATGTTCTATAAAGTGTAACTCCCCGTTTTGTTTTGGCGCCAAAAGTCCAATCATTCAATTTCCTACCCAATTAGATATTTTACTAAAATTCACTTTTTGGTGGAACAACTTCTCAAAGCCATAACTTTTGAAAGCTTTTGAAGGGATCTACATCGCCGAAATGATATAAAGATCATCGTCCATTTTTCGAGCTTTTTTTAGGCTTCTAAGGGTTTCAAATTTAATTTTTAAAGTTGTATTGGAGAAATTTCTCGGGACAAAAAATTTTAATATCTCTCAAATGGTACAAGATATTGAGATGATTCTTCTACCATCGGATACATTTCTCAATTCCACTCCTTGGGGTAAATTTTCAAGTCCATATGAGCCCATTTAGGTAGACTTACTAAAAATAGCAAGTGATCATTTTTTACCTTTTTTTTGACTTCTGACTGTTTTACACCTCTTAAGTGCCATCATGGGACTTAAAACCACAAATGAAAATTCAGGAAAACATTTTTTTTGGTGATGCAAGATTGCCCCTACACCACTAGATGCTCCTACATCAAAGTCCTTGAATGGTTTTTTTTTAATGAGTTGGGAAGACCACATTAAAGTTAAATGAATTTATTGAGAGTTGGCCATCTTTCGTCTACGTGTGGAGGAGAATATAAGAAATAAGAAATTAAAAATGAGGTTCTATACAAGAAGGCTAATTATGTGCAAAAAAGAAACTTAATAACAAACTCTATAAATAATAAGGAAAACAATGGGATAGGAGGTGGTTGAGGATATTTTACATTGGTGGGAGCGCTATCATCCACTATTTCTAATGATTCCCTTTGAAGATAATTCTCACCCTCATGATAGCTTCGATTTGGTTTAGTTGTGTTGTCATGAAGCCAACATTACACCCTCAATCATCTGACATGTGACTTTTAGGGAAGAGACCACAGTGGCAAGGTTGAAGTAGGCTTTCTTCCAATAGGAAGAAGTGTTGAACACCATCATTGAGATATTTGATAGAGATTTTGTTGAAGGTGAAGCCATACATCGAGTAGATACTAAAATATCTATGTTCATCGAAAATTTATTAAGATTAACAAGGGATAAAGAACTCACGAAGGCTTTGGGTAGATATTTCATTTGGGAAAAGTTCAAAGTTGGTTTGGAGTAGAAGGTGCATAAAATGCCATTTGAAATCTTGTCTCTCTTCCAGTTTTGGGATATGAATTTCATAGCCTCGCATATCTTCGTTATGTCAAGAGCATTGAAGCAAGCCTTGAGAAGTTGGTTCATGAGGTAACAAATATTCAAAGCTTTCTCGTTTCTGTGAAGGGGATGGAGGAGTATCAACCTAGTTTTGATGTGCTCAAACTTCTTCAACATATTAAAGTTTCTCCTCAATAAGAAAGGTTCAATATGGCCAAGGCTGAGAACTTAATTAAAATTTTGGTCCAGCTTGCAACACTAGTAAAGCTGGAGAATGGTTCTTATAGGGTTGACACTAGTGGTGTTATTTAGTTTGTTGGGTGCTATGGGTGGTAATCATTTTGTTTTTGGCTAGTTAAATGTTTTGTAAGATTTTGTATGGGGTTAGTCCAATGTACAATGTCTTGTTGGGTATGTGGTTGCTAGTCCAGGTGATAATTAGTCTGAGGCTGGTAATGGTCTACTTTGCCTCCCATTGACTAAGACATACCATATAATCCTCCATTTTTTTATATAAATATTTGGGAGAAGGCCCAAATTCCTCACTTGAATGGCTAAAAAAAATAGAAGGGGGATGATTTGATATTGGCTAGGATTGACCATTTTTTGGGCTTCTACTTGGTTAGATAATAATTTTATTGGTAATTCTATAGTTCTTAAGGAGGGAGGCTCTACTCGTCAGCCAATTTATTTTACCATTGACCCAAATTCCTTCCCAATACGTATTTAGTTTAGATTGAAGAAAATGTGAATAACTTGTCTTGATTTTAACTAAGTGGCTCCTTTTTAGTGGGAAAATCAACCTAGGCTCTATAGTACAAGAATGTATGCCCTCCAACCTTATCCTCCAACATTCCTTCCCAGTAGGGGAGATGGTAGAGCAGAGCAAAAAGGTGCGAAAATGCGAAGATTGGTGAAGTTTTGGTGAAGGGAGCAACTTTGAAGTAGGGCAGTGCCATTCCTCATGGCATGGACGCGATCGATGACAAGAATGCTAGCGGAGAGCTTTCCTAGGGTGTCAAGGTGGTCCACGAGGTTCCACATGGAAAATTTTGGAGCAAGCGCATTTGGAGACCTGGTGCAAGCACTCACGGCAGAATAACTTCCAAGACCATGAAGGAAATGGTTGGTTTGGGTGGCAGCGGTAGGGTTCCGACCGCAATCGCAATAGACACAATAGGCATGGCCCGTCAAGAGGTCGATGGCAGGAAGAAAATTCAAATTCTGGTGCTCTAAGGGTTGAGGGCCGAGGTCAGTAGAAAAGCCCTAGATTCACTTCTAGCTTGCACGACGCCAAGCTAGGGAAAATTCATCGAAGAACTATGCTTCTGAGCTCCAAGTTGTTGGGTCCCTCAATCAAACGATTGGAGAATCTTGGGCTAATCATGAAATGGTTCAGCTCAAATTTGAACTGGGATGCTTTGATCCGTTGGTGGCAAGGGCGATGGGGATCGAAAATGAGCTTCAAGTGTTTGGCAAATGGATACTTTCTGGTTGTTTTCCCTTCACTCTCTATCTAAACTAAAATCCTAGAAGGGGTTTAGCTGATGGATGGCTTTGGCTTCTATATCCGAATATGGGAAGTCGGGTTCAATCCTCATCGGCATCAGCTGGATTACATCCAAGACTAGTATAAACTTCCACATCTCCCATTAGAATTTTGGCAGGCTGATATTTTGGAGGAGATCAGTAATAATCTTGGCAAGTTCATTTGTGCGAAAGAATGGTCAGATGAGAACAGATTAAGCTCCCATGTGCGCCTTTGTGTGGAGAATCCACCCAGTAACCCTAGATGGAAGGAGGTGGAGATTTACACAGACTAGGGTATCCTGAAGCAATCTTTAGTTTTTGAACCAAGGTCGGGAGGACAGTGGATAAGCACTTTGGGGTGGTGCTCTTGGGAGGCTTCTCTTGGCCGCAGAGTTGAGGCAAACATGGCTCCTAATCCTTGCAATCCTGGTGATGCTAGATCAGTTGGGAAGGTTGGATTGATGGGAGCTTGTGATGGTTTGACCTATTCAGAGGCTGACGAAGTTGGGTCCTTCAAAGTTGAGCAGACTATGGAGTCGCAGGATCTAAACTAGGTCCTAAATAATAAAATGTGTGATGTATTAGATATGATAGACAACAATTTTAGAAGGGAGAATCTTAACTCCTTGATTGAAGTTAGCAAAGAATTGGTGGAACTGGCCTGAGAAGCAAAAGATGCACCAATAGATCCTTTCAACAAAGAACCAGATCTGAAAGCAGATTGGTTAGACACTGTTGGTGAGGATGAGGCTGTGCCTGCTCCTGAGGAAGCGGATGCAATTGTGGCATTGCTAGGGCAAGGAATGTTGGGGATCTTGCATAAAGATGCAGTGAAGACTTCCCCAGATTGTGGGAACATAAAAGGCAGGGGAGAATTCCAAATGCGGAAAAACTGAAGATTGATGGAGAGGCCAATGGACAGAAGAAGATCAAGGAGATGCTTAGAGTAGGGAAGGGAGACCCCCTTTCTGAAGAGAAATGAAACTCCTAACTTGGAATGTTAGGGGCATTAATGCCCCTAACAAACGTTGCTTGGTGAAACATCATATTGATGCTTCGCAGGTGGAGATTTGTATGTTACAGGAAACAAAGCTGGACCTTGGGGAGGTTGAGGCATTCAGCAAGCGTTTGGGATCTTGGAAGCTCCTGGCTGTAAATTCTATGGGTGTAGTGGGAGGTTTGCTAACTCTCTAGTGTCCCAACAAGGTCTCCTTGGAAAAGGTGGCAGCTGGAAGTAGATGGTTGGCTTGTTATGTTAGGAGTTTCTCTTCGAATCTGTGTTTTCTTTTGGTAAATGTGTATGGCCCATACACATGTACAGAGAAAAGGAGACTTTGGAGTGAAATTGAGGTTCTATGCAATGAGGCGGGCTTTGACTTTTGCATAATAAGGGGTGATTTTAATGCTATTCTGCACACGGAGGATAAGCGAGGTGGGGTGGTAAGGCGGCTACAATCACAAATTGATTTTGAAGAATTTGTGGCACAAAATCAGTTGTTTAAGATTCCAATGGCAAACGGTCAGTTCACATAGACCAATATGCGGCTTGGGTTTTGCTCCATTGCAAAAAAGTTAGACAGATTCTTCTTCAAAGGTAACATGGTCGCCTTCCCCTTCATCATGGAGAGTAGAATTCTGACAAGCTCAGGTTCAAACCATTTCTCAGTCCTCTTGGAAGTCACGGGGGAATGCCGACCAATCAGATGCCCCTTCAAATTTGAGCATATGTGGTTGAAAGATCCAAATTTCTTGTCCCTTCTTGCCCAGTGGTGGGAGGAGGTCGAGGTGACGGGTTCTAAAATGTTTACTATGGCAACAAAACTGAAACATGTTGAGATAAGGCTCAAGGAGTGGAACAAGTTTTGTTTCAAGAATATCTTTGAGGAGAAGAGGCGCATCGAAGGAGAGATGGAGTTGTTGAACGAGGAAGTAATCTGGTTGGGTATGGACAACACAAGATATTTGCAAGAGAAGGTACTTTTGAAAAATCTAAACGATGTCCTATCAAAAGAAGAGATCTTCTAGTGCCAAAAGTCATGGGAGCTTTGGTTAGACAAAGGCGCCAAAAATACAAAAAAAATCTATAATTACGTCGAAGGCGTTTCCTTATTTGAGCTTTCAGAGCTCATTTTGTCTACGGACAGTTGAAAATCAACAAGAGACCCTAGTTGACAGTGAAACGAATCTCAACCGTCCATCATTTTTCACCATTTTTCGGCTGTTTTTCGTCGTTTTTCCAGATGTTTTTCACCATTTTTTTCTGCTTTCTTCGCCGCTACTGTTTTCCCGCCTGTTTATCGCCATTTTTAATCTTTGGCTAAAAGTTGTTCAAAAACTCATTTCTTTTAGCATAACTTCTAACACAAGCTTTTTTTATTGAAACCATGCATCTCACGTCTTCGGAAGGATATAGTTTGACGGCTAGGGTTTTGAATTCAGTCAAAATTCGCAGCTTATGAGGGTTTAAATCGACAGTTAGGGTTTTAATATTTATTCTTTAGATGCTCAGATGAAGAGGACTTTCAACACTTGATTTGATGGAATACCTGAGAGCATTGACGATTCGTCGTCAAGCTCGAGGTCCGTGATGGAAACTTCTGACACAAGCTTATACTGATATTTATCTATCATCGATGATGATTGTATTTTGGATTTAAGCCTAAGAAAGTAAAGAAAATTATTTATTACAAGGCTATTTATGATTTTATTAACAAGAGGAGAGATTAAGTTGAAAATTTTCAGTAGTAGTTAAATCATAAATAATTTTTTTTTTCTTTACTATAGTATATTTTATTTACAATAGTAGATATTTTTAACTTTTATTTTTTTCTAAAATCAAATGTTAAATTTACAATAATTTTTATTTAATAATATATATAAATATATTTACTATTGTAATGGAGTGATAATAGTAATTATATTATAATTTATATAAAAAATAGATATAAATATTAAATATCAATATATTTATTATAAATATATAATTTTGTTATTTAATATCTACAAAATAAAAATATAGAATTAATTTATATATAGTTAATTTATATAATAAATATAAGATTGTTAACATAAATAAATTTATTAGTTATAAATATACTTAAAAATAATTAAAATAAATAATTATAATCTAAATATTTTAAATTTAACTATTTATAACACTAATAAATAGTACAACAATATAATAATAAATACATAAAATAATGACATGAATAATAAATATAATATAATAACATAATAATGATATAAATAAAATAATATAATAATAAATACATAAAATAATGAGATAAATAATAAATATTTAATTAGTTTTAGATATATAATAAATAATTTGGTTTGTAATATATAATGCTATATCATACAACAATATAATAATATAATAATGACATAAATGTAATAACATAATAATATAATAATAAATACATAACATAATGACATAAATAATAAATATTTATATTTTAATATTATAGTTAATACATAAAATTTAAAAAATAAATATAATAATATTATTCTATAATTAAAAAATAATAATAATAATAATATAAAAATCATTTTCTAAATGACCTATCAATTGATCTTATATAATGCACAAATGTGTGAAAAAATAAACCAATTTTTTTCTAATTGACCTTGCACACCTCTTCGGCATACCAATTGCACAAGGTGTCATAGCTAGTTCTACTAAAGCTAGGCGTGAAGTCAACAAAATTTCCCACATCAAGCTTGTGGATTTTCCCAAAACCTCTTAAATGATTGGGACGGGTCTAGGTTGGCAACTCACCAAGGTTTCTTAAGGAGTATCCCAAAGTTGGTCACAGAAGAACAAAATGGGCATTTGAACAAGTGTTTCTCGGTGGAGGAGATCAAGTCTGCCCTCTTCCAATTGCATCTGGATAAGTCCCCTAGCCCTAACGGGTTCCCTACTTCCTTCTTTCAGCACTGTTGGGACATAGTTGGTCATGATGTTGTGGCTACTATCAGGATTCCAGGGAATCTGGACAGTTGCTAAAAGAGTTCAACAACACTTTAATCACCTTAATCCCAAAAAAGGACAAGTCGCATAGACTGGAAGACTTTCATTTCATTTCTCTCTGTAACACAATCTATAAAATAATGGCAAGCTCAAGGCGATCCTTCTCGACTTAATCTCCGAAGAACAGACTGGTTTCGTACCTGGCATATCAATCTATGATGGAGTAATCATCGCCCAAGAAGCCATCCACTCGATCTACAGCACTAGAAGGTAGTCTGTGTTGTTGAAGTTGGATATCAAGAAAGCTTACGACAAGGTGAACTGGCAATTTTTGTTCAAAATTTTGGAGGCCTTTGGTTTTTTTCCCCCTAGTTGGATTGGATCTTCAGTTGGATTGCTTATCCCAAATACTCAGTTTTGGTGAATCGAACCCCACAAGGTTTTTTTGATGCCTCTCGAGGTAGCAGACAAGGCGATCCTCTTTGGCCATTCTTATTTATTCTCATGGCGGAAGCACTTGGTCAGGCGTTCTCTCAGGTTACGGATTTGGGGGAGCTAAAAGGAATTCAAATCACAAGCGAGATGCCCGCAGTGACACACCAGCAATTCGCAAACAACAATATGTTCTTCGAACATGTTGGGGTGGCAGAGGCAAGGGTCTTCAAGAGGATCCTTTTGGAGTACTCTCAGGCTTCAGGGCAGGAGGTAAGCTTGGACAAATCTGAAGTTTTTTTCTTTACTAACCCAACCTTAGAAAAACAAATCTTGCAAGTTCTTAAGTTCAGCAAGGGGAAGTTACCTTGCAAGTACCTTGGACTACCGCTTGCATCTGGTGTGTTGGCAGGGAAACTTTGGGACCCTTTGGTCACAAAAGTTGAGAACAAACTATCTACATGGAAAGGGAGATGGCTTTCATGGGTTGGAAGGCTCACTTTAATCAAATCTGTTGTGGCGGCCCTTCCAATCTATATGCTTTCCTGCCTTCCCCTACCCGGGAGAGCTTGTAATAAAATCAATCAAAAGATGAAGCGGTTTTTCTAGCAAGGAAGTTTGGACCAAAAGAAACTACCTTTAATCAAATGGGAAAAAATTTGTAGATCGTGTGAAGAAGCTAGGGCTGGGGTCAAAAACTTAGCTCTACAAAATAAGGCTTTGGATGCTAAATTAGCTTGGCAAATGTATGTGCGACAGGACTTCAAGTGGGTGAAGATCTTAAAAGCAAAGTATCTAGAGGAAGGCTCGACGAGCTTCTTCACAACCCGCTCATTACCTAAGGGCTCACGTGTTTGGAACTTCATTTGTAGTTGCAAGGATTTGATTTTGAACTTTCTCTCCTTGGACATTAGGGATGGCAGCCAGGCTCTTTTTTGGGAAGACTCTTGGGGTGGCTATAGTAAGCTGGTTGACAATGTCGCTTTGACGAACGTCAGGGAAGTCACAAAGATCACATGGGGCAGCCGTGTAAGATATTTCCTAGTGATAGATAGGGTGGACGAGCTTTTGGTTTGGCAATGGAGGAATCCCAGGCAGTTGGATCTCAGTGACAATGAAGTTGCTACCTCCGAAGAGGTCCTCAAGCAGCGATCTCTTTGCAACAGGGATGGACCGGATGTTCTGAGATGGTGCGGATCTGCCTTAGGCATGTACAGTGCTAAGGACGGCTACAACATCCTGGTCAACCAGCTGGAATCAATGGATGCCTTGCCCAGTGATTTGTGTTGGAACAACAATTGCCTCCTCAAAGCTGGAATTTTCTCTTGGGCAGCGATTCAAGGTAGAGTTCTAATTGCGGACAAGTTGAAGAAGTTTGGTTTCTATGGCCTATCCAGGTGTGTGCTTTGTAAATCCATGGAGGAGACAGGGGATCATCTATTCCTCAATTGCCCCTTCACCGCCAAGTGTTGGAACTGGTTGTGTGCCAGATTAAACCTTTGCACTGCTTCACCAGGTAAGTTGTTGAGTTGGTTTAGCAATTGGTCGAAGCTCGGTGGCAATTATGTGTTTGTTGGTCTATGGCGGTCTTGCCCCTCGCTTCTCCTTTGGGAGGTGTGGAAAGAAAGAAATCACAGGATCTTCAAGGATACAACCTTGTTCCTTCCATCCTTCCTTAATAAGGTCGAAGCTTGTATGGTGGAGTTAGTCAATTCAAGGTCAGAAAAGGTGTGCTGAACGAAAACTATCTTCTCCAATTGGGATGCAAAGATGTTGAAGATATGGAAGAATGTTCCCCACTACTTCGGTTTTGGTGGCAATATTGTTAAGGAGGAACGAAAGAATATCAAATGGAACCCCCCGAATCGTGGTTGATACAAATTAAACTTTGACGAGGTGGCTAGGGGAAATCCAGGTCAATCTGGGGCTGGCTGTGTAATAAGGAATTGGCAAGGAGACATCGTGGTAAAATTGCTCAACCTCTCAATTGGGGCACCAACAATGCAACTGAGCTTCAAGCGGCCTTTCTTGGCATAAAACTATGTGCAAAATTAAAACTAAGGAATGTAGTAATCAAGGGTGATTCACTATTAGTCACCAATGCTTTACGCTCTAGGAACTTTCAAAATTGGAAACTTGGAGCTCTTCTTGAAGTCACCTTGGCCTCACTAAGAAGCTTTGAAAACTATGAGATCAGTCACGTGTTGCGAGAAGGCAATCAAGAAGCGGACACCCTTTCGAATCTCGATGCAAATGGGATCTCTCTGAAAGAGATTGCTAGCTACGTAGGCAATGATTGATTTGTTGATGTGGGAGGGTGCGTGGGCGCCACTCCACAAAAGGATATGTGGAGTGGCTAACACATCGACAGGTGAAGTGGGGTGAAGGGTGAGGTGGTGTTCGATGCAAAGGGTGACAGCGGCTTTCTGGAGTCTTCCACGGGCTGGCCTAGTCATTATTTAGTGTCAGTACTTGAAGTGTCTTATCAAATCTTGTCATCGGCATTTCTTCACACATTTTGCTTGGCTCACCACCCGGGATTCTCATTTAAGGAGGTGGGACAGGGATTTCCAGGCATTACTTCGCTAGTGCCCTAACATCTCTCTTGCTGCCAGGACGTGGCATTTCTTTGTGTTTGGTATGGGAAGATTTATCCTGCAAGTTTCAGCTAAGGAATTGGAGATTGGCGATATGGACACACATGTCCAACTGAGGAGCTCAAAGAGGCAAATGGCGTTCCTGGGTCCGGTGTCCTCTCTCTAACTGAGTCAGATTATCCGTCACTCAGACTACCTCACATTTGCAACAGTTAAGTGTTTGGCCAACAAAGGATTCATGGTGGATGCAGAGGGGTATCATTTGGATTCCAATATTTCTTCCCGTGTGTTGGCTAGTTTATTGGATGTGGGGGTTTCTAAAGTCGAGGCTAGGGTGGTCATGAAGCGGCTCTTTCGAAAATACATGCTGGTGGGTTTGAAGAAGACATTGGTTGCAACTTCAATTGGTAAAGGCATTCCTCGCCCATGCAACCTCATGCTCTTGGAGGACCCGGATGCCCTAGTAAAAGACTATCCTTTCCTTCTAGACATAAATGGCATGGCTCTGGTGAAGCATCGTTGATTGGCAACTGTTGGGGCCGAATTTCTCAAGAAAAAGTTTCGTCTAGTTGTGATTTCATACTCTGCTTGGAAATACGAGTTTCGAGTGTTTGCTCAGAAAAATGTTTGGTAGTCGGGTGGGTCGAGTCTTTTCTCTGGTTGGTTGTGATGGTGGCGAATATTTGTAAGGGGTTGTGTCTAAGTCTGTATGTAGTCTCCTAGTGTTCTCATGTTTCAGTCTAATGGTTTGGGTATACTATTATGTGGGTATAGGGATGGTGTTGTTCTGGTTCGGTCATTTCGATGACATTTTGCTAAGTCTGTAATAGGGGTCTCTGTTGCCCATAGACTGGGGCCTAAAACTGTAAAATCTTTTTTGATATTAATATAAACATTATCTTACCTATCAAAAAAAAGAATGTATGCCTTCAATAAATTTTGAAAGCCCATAAGCTTTTACTAAAGGAAGGGAATTATTAGGACTTCAAAATTATGTTTCAAGAAAATTGGAGACCAAAATGGCTAAGATTTGATCTCTTCTTTAGATAACAACTAATATGATTCTCTATTTGAAGAAGAAAGAGAGACCTCTTATAGGCTTCATGATATCTACAAATAAGAGATCTACTTGAGGTAAAAATGTAGAATAAAATGACTCCAAGAAGAAGATAAGAATACCAAGTTTTTTCACATGGCTTGTAAAATTTCAAGATAAGGAAATCACATTTATAAGCTCTAGTTGGATGATGGAGTCGCTACCAAAGACCCTTGGACCCTCAAGTCCTCCACATGAGTAGGCTTAAAAAAAACATGGACTGTTGTATGAAGGTGGAAGAAAGCTCTTCCTAAAACTATCTCCCAATCTCCTATTAGAGTGAAGGGTGTGAGATTGAACAAGGATGGGTTTGGTATTGTCTAAGTGGGGCCCTAAGGTTCCATGTTTCTCTTTTGGTTGTTGTGAGTGGTAATTTGGCTACAGTTGTGTCTCACTCTAATTCATCTTGATGGGTTGTTTGTTTGTCCCATATCTCATTGTATTTTTTGTTTACCGATTGGTTATTCTATTGTAGAAGGTTTGTGCCCTTTCAATCTTACTTTTATCAATATCAAAAACAAATGGTGATTAAAAGAAGCATGATTTATCATGCTAGTACCACCTCCAAGAATCACAAGAGAGGAAGTGTAACATACTAGCTATTGATAAAATAAAAAAAACTACATTTGAATGGTAATCAAAATATTCACTCAAAGGGCTCTTGGTCTATTGGTGAAGTTGAATGGTTTTAAATGAGCCAAGGACCAAGCCTTGTGACTTTGCCACAGGTGACTTTGCCATAATGGATGCCCCTCAATCCTTGGCTCTCAATTGAAGAGGTGTTCGCTTGGATTTTATTTGTGCTCTCATATAATATTGAAAAATGATCTAAGTTTGACATAAAATCCTCCAACAACAAAAAATATGCATCTAAGTCTATTGATAAAGGGTGAAGCTGCAGTTCGTCCTTGGAATACCAGTCATGTTATAGCATCACTGCTCTCTAGATGGCATCAGCCAACAAAGAACAAACTTGAGAGTTGTTCAATGTAGATGATCTCAAGTAAAAACCACTAATGAAAACAAATCTACCAAAGTGTAATTTCTTACAACAAGGAGGCTTTGAAGTGTAAGGCGAGGAAGAGGCTACCAACTACTTGGATGGAATACGATCTTATGCATCCACTTCTGTCACATAAAAAGGCCTTCATGATGCAAAATTTTCTTCTTTACTTAGAACATTGCTTCTTAACTTTTACTTGAGAATGACTTCTATAAAAGAGAAAAGGTTAATGATGGTGAGCTTTGTTTCTAATCAGCTTGTGCAAAAATCTCATCATTGGAAGACTATTTTTTGAGGGATCGGGAGTGTGCAGTAGGTCAGGTGAGGCGCAGAGCAGTGCATGTGGAAGATGTCGAGTTTCATAGAATCATCTAAACATGAGTTCTCAAATATATGGGGAGAACAGGAACAAATGAGTACTTTGGGTACAATCAATGTGGATGGACTCATTTACTTGCAGCTGGAAAAGAGAGATAAAAATGCCACCCACTCGGATCAATCCATCAAGTTACAGAAGAAAAAGTGCAGGATGACAATCCAGAATGCAGAAGAGAAATACAAATTATTGACTGTTATGCTGTAATTTCTATTATCATTTCAGTTAAGATGAAGTTATTTATAATACAAGTTATCAACATTTTAGCTCCATAGCGGCATGTTTAAGAAGGCAATATGGTATCAAATATTCTTCACAAAAGAGATTTTGAAAGATGAATACAATTGACAGTTGATAGGGATCTGGACTGCAGTCTGTCCCTACTCATGTTATGGCTTTTTTCTGTTTCTGAAGGAAAAATCACCTTGCTGCGTAACAGACTCGTATAGAACCATCTGTACAAAAGTTGTACACATTTTATTTGCCCTAATATATTATATATTATATGTAAATCTATGGCAAGATTTCACCTTATTTGATAAAGCATTTAGTGCAATATTTAAATTGCATGTCAGTGCAACCATTGAGTAAAATAAAATCTTACAGCACAAGAAAGAACGACTAGTTTACGCTTCATTTCAAACCATCACATAAATAGCATTGCCAAACTTTCAAGTCTATGCACAACAGTAAGTTTCTGCATAGGAGTAGCATACCAATCATAAAAGACTGAAATTTGATTGCACAACTTCACACAATGGGAAAAGAACCAAACAGGATTGACTTATACACATCTCACTCTCAAAGGTGTAAGAATAATACTCACTTAGAGATAATAAATGCATCATTATTTACAAAGTCTTTTAATTTTTCCACTTGACCAACATCAACCAGCCAACTGAGTATCTTAACAGTTGTATCACTTGCAGCACAGCCTTGTTTCCGCATTTGATTCATCAATAAAAATGTATTTTGCAAGTCATGTATTTTGCGGAGGCCACAAAATAATTTGTTGTATGTGAAAACATTTGGAAACCAACCCTTCCCTCTCATCTCATATAGCATTGTGAAAGCAATGTTAAGTTTGTCTTCTTTGCAAAATGTGTCAATCAGAGCTTTGTAAGTTACAAAATTTGGAATAAGGCCAAATATTTTCATGTTTGCAAAAAGCTTTAAAGCCTTATCACTTTCACCTGTTCTGCAATAACCATTAATTAGAACATTATAGTTGACAACATCAGGAGCCATGCCGTTATGAATCATTTTATTCATCAGTAAATGTGCGCTAGCAATATCCCCTGCTTTACACAGACGGTAAATTATTGTGCTGCATGTTACTTCATTAGGTTTCAAACCCCTCAATTCCATTTCATCTAACACTTCACATGCCCTCTTTAACTCTCCTGTCTTGCAAAAAGCAGATAGCAGAATATTATATGTTACCGCATTAGGAAGACATCCCCTGTCTTCTATCTGAGAATTGTAAGTAATCACATTTGGCTGCAAACCCTTTCTCCATGTGTTATGAAAACAGTCCCAAGCCTCAGAAATCCTACCATCTTTACATAGACCATCAATGATTGCATTAAATGTCACTTCACTGGGAGAGGTACCAAACTTCATCATTTGTACAAACATATTGTAGGCTTTATCTGTTTTTCTAGCCTTGCAAAAACCATCTATCACGCTAGTATATGTGCAGGTATTTGGAACATAGCCATCTTGTATCATTTTGCATAATAATGCTAGAGCTTCATTTACTCTTTTTACTTTGTAGAGACCATCAATTAGGGTGTTATATGTAATAATATCTGGAGAACAATGTACACATCTCATTCCAGCCACTAGCCTGAGAGCTTCATCTTCCTCATCTGCCTTGCAGAGACCATTAATAAGGGTACTGTATGTAATAATATTTGGAGAAAAACCATCTTTTATCATTTGAGCTACCATTACTAAAGCTTCATCTACCCTACCTTTCTTGCAGAAACCATCAATTATAGTGTTGTATGTAACAATATCGGGAAAACAATGGATCTTCCTCATTTTGTGGAAGAGTTCATGTGCTTCCTTGATACGACATCCCTTACACAAAGCCTTTATGAGGGTGGTATAAGTTATAACATTCGGATGTGTTTCCATCTCTTCCATTTCAGCGAGAACAAAAATGATTCTACAGAGATCACCGCCATGCCCAAGACCATCCAAAAGGGCGTTGAAGGATACGACATCGACAGGAAGTCTTTTAGTAATTGCTGAATGTAAAAGATTCCATGCTTTATTTGTGTTGCCCGATTTGCAGAGGGCATTAATGGATTTATTAAAGTGAACAACATTAAATTTGTGTTTGTATTCGTGGGTGTGCGGAGATAGTGTGTTACAATGTTGAGAAGGAGAATGAGTATGAAGAGGTACCTGTTTAAACAAAGCGCGTATACATCTGAAGTTGTGCAGCATTTCATGTTGCTGGTGTTAACGGACAATATAGGAGCAGAGCAGAGCAGGGCAGGGCAGACGATACACTTCCTCTGTTGGCTGTAACCCTAACATATCTTGGCTTACCCTAATTGGTAGCATCAATTTGGATTTTTAACTTTAAAATGAACAAATGGATATATTCTTTCTTATATGACTTTGCAGCAGTTCGAAGGTGCTCTCTATAAACAGATAAACAATTAATGTTCTTTGGTACAGAGTCTTATTTATTTAATTGAATTTATGTTTATTTAAAAAATAATTTTGAGTAGGTTTTTTTTTTTATAAAGTAAGTAATTTTAATAGTGAGTTATTGACTATTTGATATTTATATAATTGTATTCAAAATAAGTTTATTCTTAAGTCAATAGTGGTAGGGTGTGATGGTTAAGTTGTTGTGTTGTTATTCTTGTCGTCAAGGTTCAAACTCTATTGGGGTGTATTGGTTCATAACTTACCCCTCTTTATATATATATATATATATATATATATATATATATATATATATATATATATATATATATATATATATAATCAAATGTATTCATATAAGTATAAATTAATCTAAATCAATAAATTGAGAGGTTTTGAAATGTAGAATTGAATGTTAAAGTGAAGAAAGTAAATGTAATAATTGAAAGTTTTTAGTTTTATGTTTGAGAAAGAAGAATAGTTTTCATATGGCATTAATTTTTTAATGTTTAGAGACTAAAAATTAATTTGTTGTGTTTATACTCTACTTTAGAATCTGCATAATCTACACACTGTGTGAGGGGTTGAATCCACAAGTTTGAGTATTTTCTACAAACATGGATTTGTCCAGCAACCTATAGAAATAATCTAGTTGCTTATACACTTCTAATCTCTAATTCACCTTATGCGCCTCTATCTACTCTATTATATGGTCTAGCATTACTTATGAATACCTTAAGAGGGTTGTCAAATTACTAAGGGACAAGTCATCCTAGGTCAACCCTTGAAAGGATCAGTTTATTGATCATGCAAAAGATTGAAAACAAACTCCAAACATGCAGCTACACTAGAGTTGTGATTCATAATTAGACTTATTTTAATTCACCAATATAAGTGTTCCTAGCATGCATTTATGAATGAATAACTGAATAAGCTTGAATGAGATCAAATGATAAATGAAAGTCATTGTATGTTTTTCAATACAAAGACATAGCAATAAATGATTCAAACGTGTGTCTAGTTGACTTTAGGTGGGGAAGGAATGGGTGTGAGTTAGCCAAAATTTAAATTTAAAAATGTATAGTTTTAGGGGTCAAGCATATGGCAATGAGATCAATCTTGAACCCACAAAAGTGATCTAAGACATGGATGTGATAAAATCAAGATAGATAGCACATGCATGAGGATGGGTGCATGGATAAGCATAATAGTTGCATAATCTAGGTGAATATATTGAAATGAGTGCCCATATAGATAGGTTGGAGAATAAATATGTCAGAATGTGTGCAAGTTGGTTAGCAACAATGTGGAGAAGAAGTCCAACTTAACACAAGATTGTGTCATTTATTAATATGTAAATGTATTAAGTCATTTTCTCAAAATGGGCACAAAACTAAATGGGAAATAACATGAGTATGCAAATTTCACCATTACAATATTATAGTAAGACTTATCCATTTAATAGTTTTTGAGCAAACAATGAAGAGACTTAATATCAAATATGTTAGGGTTAGAGATGGCAGATCTAACAATTAAATGCAGATTTTAATAAATAAAACAGAGAAACTAAAACATTCACAGAATAAATTATAACACAGAGATTTAACGTGGTTCACCCAATTCTGGGCTACATCCACCAAACCGCAGCCATCCAACACTTTTATTATCCAGTGAAAAACCTATTACAATCTTGCGAATAATCGCGTTTTTCATCATACAGTAATACCCATCAGAACCCCTTTTACCAAGCTTAGAAGCTTCCAGATTTTTGGGTTCTACAAAATCGGATTTTTCCTTTTTCATTGATTTTTCCCTTTTTCGGTGATCACGCGAAAAGAGGTTAGGTTTCGGTACGCTTCGCCCCGAACTCCTCAAGTGACAATGCTGCCCCGAATCCCCGCCCGCCCAAAATTTCGGCTCTTGACCGGCTATACGTAGCCGTGATGTACAAGATACCACCGGGCTATACAAGATAGTACGACCGCCACATACCAACACCTCCCCACTCTGGCATCGATCGTACCACACCACCACAATCTCCCACTCTGGCATCGGGATCCTCGACGACATCAAGGTAATTACATAAATTTCACTCTGGAAATAAAGCATCTTTGACCCTCGGCCTGCTATACTTGAATTCAACTCAAGGCTAACCGGTCAAGAGGAGTCAGCCCCTTGGCAATCAGCCAGAACATATCCGCCGGATTGACATCTCGTGTGTATCTTGTCCAGCCTTGGATCTTCCATTCTCCAACACCGAATTTAATGAAACGATATCTCAACTGTGATGTTTTGTTTTTGAATGCAGCGTAATTTTGCAAGATGTATAGCACTGTCAGTTCAGAACAAGTAATTTCCGTACTGTTTTCCCAACTCTCATGAAAAGTTGCGCCTATATCATCTCCTTTGTCAGCCTCACAGTAAAGAATATTACCGCCTTCCTCGTGGTGATAAAGTAATCCACCTTCTCGCAGTAGTTTAGAAATCCAACTCACCGCCGTCTCAATCAACCGTAATACATAACCCGTAGTAATTACCGGTATCTATATCCCCGCTAAAC
>VDFB02071524.1:0-66166 GCA_007258455.2 Sequoia sempervirens | reverse complement strand
AAGTGAAGGATCTAACATGTATGTTGTTTTCTAGTAGATAGTTCTTCATTATAATTGAAATTCATTATCATAAATTTAATATAAAAAATTAATTGCATAATTTATTTCCATCAAGACATTTAAAGAAAGGGAAAAGATGTAATTTTAAGTATTGGTTTCTTTTTTTCTTTTTTCTTTTTTAATCTAACATTCTAGATGTACATTGCAATCATTAATTGATTGAAATTCATAATATAATATAATTTTAAATTTTAATGTACGAATTATTACAATTGAATATTTAAAATGTCAAATAATACCTTTTAAAAATAAATTAAGTTAGCTTTTCACTATTAAAATAATCATGAAGTCACGAACTTGTACATTTAGACTGATGCTGTATGAACGAGTGCTAGAAGTGACACATTTAAAAAAGACAAACATTGTGCCATTTTTAAAACATTGCCGTCATTACATTTATTCCGGCGGATTTGTATTCATACTGAATCTAGAATGAAATCGAGAAAGACACACTTTAGTGCAAACATGAATTCATACTTTGCATCCGTGTAAATAAACGAAGCCCACAACGCTACTACAAATATGTACCTCATGACTGCTTCACAGGTAGCTTGCCGTGCAAAAGTTATTTTATGCCCACAATGGTGGACAGCCATGAAACAAGCAATTCTTCTGAAAATGGCAGAGTACATGGAAGGAAAATGCAATGGGTAGTAGTGGTGCTGTGTGTAATTGCAAGTGTTGGGGGAAGATCAGCTGGGTCGCTCTTGGGTAGATACTATTTCCATGAAGGAGGTCACAGCTATTGGCTCAGAACGCTTTTGACGTCTGTGGGTTCTCCAGTGTTAATTATCCCACTGCTCTTCAATGGACCAACACAGTATTCCTCTTTGCCCACCCAGTCTCTTAAAATCAAGTATCTCAGCGTCTGTACAGTGCTGGGGGTTTTGGTGGCGGCCAATAACTTTCTTTACTCGCTGGGCTTTTACTACCTGCCCGTCTCCACCTTCGCTCTTCTCTGCGCGACGCAGCTGGCCTTCACAGCGGTATTCTCAATCCTGTTAGTAAAGCAGAGAATAAGCCATTATGTTATAAATTCATTAGTACTAATTATTTTAGGAGCAGTTTTGCTGGGCATCCAAGGGAAGGGCGAAAGGCCTCAAGGAGTTAAAAGTGGGGAATATAAATGGGGAATTGTTTCCACCATTTTAGGATCCGCACTGTATGGGTTTATTCACCCGTTGTTACAGTGTGTTTTCAAAAAGGTATTTACATTATCGATTTAAAAAATGGTAAATAAATATGTTATTTGTATTAGCCAAAAATTATTCTGAGCGTTAAATTGTTTGATGTTTAAGAATAGATAGAGAAGCGCAGCTTTGCGATGGTGGTGGAAACGCAGGCGTTGATTTGCACGGTGGCGAGCGGCGTTGCGGTGGTGGGATTGCTGTGCAGCGGTGACTTTAAACACATAAGTAAAGAAGCGCACCGCTTCCGGGCGGGACACACGGGGTATCTTCTTACTCTGTTATGGTCTGCCATAAGCTGGCAAATGTGTGTGGTGGGAACTTACGGACTGGTTTGCATGGTGTCTTCCTTGTTTTCCATGGTGGTCAGCACTTTAACGTTGCCACTTATTCCAGTTTTAGCTCTGTTCGTCTTCGGCGACAAAATAAATTCGTTGAAGGTGATCGGAATGCTGTTAGGGATTTGGGGATTTGTTTCCTATGCTTATGGCGGCTACCAAGAGTCGAAAAAGGCTGAGGAGCTTCCATTGCCGGCCTCCGCAGTATAGCATGGGAGGCGCTTTCAATGAAGACTGTGGCCGCTGAATCTTTAATGTCGGCCTGCGAAGGCGCTCTTTATATAAACGACAATTCCTGGGCGGAATTATTTAGTGGCTCAAATAACTCTTTTACGCGACCGTGTACATGCACTCCAAGCTCTGGGGAATGACACTGCAGCTTACATGGTTGTCTCTGTCGTTGGCCGTACGCCGGCCAACACGCTGTAAGAGAAGTTTCTAAATTTAGAATCCTCCGGCCGTTTCGCAATATTTTTAAAGCAGATTGACATATTACAAGATCTAAAACCCATGGGGAGGAAAATGTTCTTTATTTCAAAATAAGTAAAAATTCGATCAAATAAAATATGCGTACAATTTCTAATTGTTTATCAAAATGTTTTCAAAATATGTGCAATCGAAATGTTCTTATTGAGGCATTGGCGGTGCTCTGGCGCACTCTGACGTTTTTCGGTCTTCGGTTTCCTAGGCGGCTGGCTACTGCCTACCCCCGGTGACGGGGCTGCACAGGTGTGCTCGTTCTTTTTTTTGTTTGTTTCTTGCCCTCTTTAATATGCATTAATGTCAAATGAATCAGCCTCTCCTCCCCTCTGTCGTTCGGCAGAGGCCGTACCCCCTAATTCCTCCTCGTCGATACCGAGGGTTTCGATGAATCCTGAAACTCCATGTTTTGATAACCTCATCCCTAACCAGCTGCGTTCAAAACCTAAATCCTTCTCCGAGGCGGTGACAAACGCTGGGAACCCTGTCAACAAGAGCGCAAGGTTTTCTCTCACAAATTCAAATGAAGCCGCCGACCCCGGTAAGATTACGGATGTTGCTCTGCTTTCTTTCTCCATTTCCCCCAATCCTGAAATGCTAGAAGAAATTGGTAAGGAGAAGAATAGGTTAAGGAACTTTGCCATTTTCTTCTCTGTTGTGGAAGTTGATAAATGTCCGCCTAGGAAGTTTCTGGATGATTGGTTTCATAATTACTGGAACTTGAAACTTGGATTTCATATTTCTTTTTTTCGTCAGATTCAGAAAGGATTATTTATTATATTTTTTTGTAAACATGAAGCTCAGACCGAAGTGCTTAAAAAACAATGCTGGTCGGTTGGATCTACCTCCTTTCGGGCCTTGGCTTGGTCGCCCGAGGCCATCCACGAGGAAGTTCTTGCGCTTTCCGCCCCCCGCTGGATCTTGGTTAAATATTTGCCACCCTTCTTATGGCATTTTCTCCCGCAAGTGCTTGAACCACTCGGCAAGATCATTCGAATGGATGATACTGTCCGTTTGGTCCCTCATATGGATGCTAGAATCCTCATTTCGCTGAACCCGGGGCTAGACATTCCGTCTGAGCTTAACATTTGCATTTCGCAAGATAAATTCTCCTGCCCTATTGAAATCCTCGGAGGGTTAAATTCGTGCTTCCTGTGTCACCGTGAGGGTCATTTGAGGAAAGATTGCCCCATCATCAAAAAGAAATCCTCGCAACCCAAGCCCGCGGATATCCGCGACCCTCCTAATTTTGACAGTTGTAGCACGAACCCCTCCTGCAATAAATCCTCCGATGTTGTCGCTCCCTCTCAACCCTCCCCCCTGATGACCACCTTCTCCCCACCCCCTCCTCCTGTCCCCTCCCCCGCGTCTCTCCAGGCTGACCCTTTACCCCTGGCGAACTGTGGTCTTAATTTAGGGCCCCTTACTGTGGCCAAGGTTTCCAATAAAAGAAGATGAAAATCTTTAAAGCAATCTATGGTGTCCTTAGAGAACCCCTCTCCCCTCAACTCTCAGCCCTCCCCTGTCTCAGTCTTTCCCGGCGAACCCTCTGGAAGTGAAACCTTGAATGTTTCCCACACCTCGTGCTTAACCATAATGGAAAAAGCAGCTAGTTGCCCTGACCTTCCTCCTCATCCGAGCGTCCCCCCCAAAATCTTTTACGAACTTGGGGATGACTGCCTGCTTGAGATCATCCCCGCTAGTATATACCCCTCTGATACTGGTGGGCACACTGGCAAAAATATCATGGACATGAACTTTTTATCTCCTGATGAGTCTGATAATGAAGAAGAGTTTAAAGATGCCTGCACTCTGTATAAACGCAGGGGAAGGAAACTAGGCTCCAAGAATAAAAAACCCTCCAAGAAAGTGCTTAGAGACATTCATAACAGTGCCTCGGCACAACATCAAAGTCCTACCGAAAACTGTGCCCCCGAACCAAATGTTCCCTCATGAATTGTGTCTATTGGAATATTAGGGCTTGGAGTCTCCTGACAGATGGTGGACCATTAAAAGGTTTCTTGATACCTGCAAGTCTATGGACGTCCTTATGCTTCAAGAAATTAAGGCTATTGGATACTCTCTGGATTCCAACCTCAATTTCCTTTGGAAGGATGCCATCAAGTTCTATACTAACCATGATAGGGGTAGGGGTCAGGTTGCTCTCCTGATCAGCCCCAGATGGGAGAATTATATCACTGATCATGGGATTTCCCCCTGTAACAGAGCAGTGTGGATCACTCTTAATCATAAGAATAATGTCTTTGGCATATGCTCTATCTATGCCTCGAATGACTTCAGGGAGCGTGCGAGTCTCTAGGACTGGATTGCTACCCTTCCTAATATACCCTGGTTTATCGGGGGAGATTTCAACATGATAGAGGCCCAAGAGGACAAACTTGGTGGTCTTCCTTTTGCGTGGAAAGATCCGGAGAAAACTCACTGGAACAAAATGATAAATACCAAACTCCTTTTTGACCCCTTGGCTGGATCTAAGGATACTAATCCTGGAATTTGGCATACCTGGTGCAACCTCCAACAGTGTCACTCCAGAATTTATTCCAGACTCGACATATTTTATGCCAATAAAAACTTCTTCTCCTTTTTACCTGATAATCATGGGCACCTTGTTCTCGTCTCCCCCACCTCCCTCTCCGACCACCATCCCATTTCCTCCCACATTACTTTTAACAGCTCTCCTCTCCGGTGCAAAATTTTTGACTCTAAGTTCACTCTTAACACTAGCCTCCTGAAAGATGAAGACACTCTTGCTGCCATTCACATCATTAAACTTATTAACAGAAACACTCTTCCCTCCTGCTCTCATCTTGATAGATGGAATAAGAACATCCTTTCTTGGCAAAAGCTGCTTAAGACCATCGGGCAAAAAAGAGAAAAAGACTATAGATATGCCGAAAAATGCCTTTCCTCTGATCTGCAGATAGCCGAGTCCAACATTCAAGCCAACCCCTCTGACTGTGATCTCGCCTCTCATCTTATCAAAGCTAAGGATGCCCTTAGACAGCACCAACATCTTAAAATTAATGGAGCCAAGATTAGATCCCGTGCGCACTGGTTGCAATTTGGTGATAGGGGTTCTAAATTCTTCTTCAACCTCCTTAAGCATAAGCATACTAATGAGAATATTGAGAGAATTGTGGTTGATAACCAGGAGATAACTGACATTGATAGCATTAAGGAGACCTTTGTTAATTTTTATCAGAATCTCTTTGCTTTTGAAGATTCAGAAGAGGCCTCTTCCCTCAGACAACATGTGTGCTCCCTTATCCCTAGCAAGATCTCCGCTGATGAAGCCAATCAGTTGTCCAAAGACCTCTCTATAGAGGAAATTGAAAAAGCTATTAACTCTCTCCGCAATGATAAGGCCCCCGGACCGGATGGTCTCCCGGCGGAGTTCTACAAGGCTAACATTGGTTGGATCTGCCATGATCTTCTTGATCTGTATTCGGAGGCCCTTGAGAGGGGTTCCTTGGGATGCTCCATTAATAAAGGTATAATTAAGATGATCCCCAAAGATGGGGATAAGGCCCTCATCAAAAACTGGAGACCTATTACCCTCCTCAATGTTTCCTACAAAAATTTTGCCAAGCTCCTGGCGCTCAGAATTGAGAACATCCTCCCCAAGTTTGTTTGCTCTACCCAGACTGGTTTTATCAAAGGCAGGTATATCCTCGAAAACCTGATCACTAGTTGGGAAGCCATGAACTGGTCCAAGCACTCCCAACAAAACTCTGCCATGTTCCTTCTTGACTTTGAAAAAGCCTATGACAGGGTGGAATGGAAATTCATCACCATGATGCTGGAGGCCTTCGGCTTTCCTAGGAAGTTTTGTAACTCTGTTAATACCTGCTCAAAGATGCTTCCGCCCAGATTGATGTTAATGGCTCGCTTTTCTGCCTCCTTCCCCCTTGGTAGATCTATCAGGCAAGGCTGCCCCTTGGCCCCTGCCCTTTTCGTTATTGCTTCTGAAGCCCTTTTTACATCCTGAGAGATAACTCTCTCTCCCCTGCTGTCAAAGGTATAACTCTTCCCAATAACGAGGAGCTCTTAAATTGCCAGTTTGCTGATGATACTGCTATCTTCTTTGATGCTAGACCTGATAATTTTGAGGTTCTGACCTCCAAACTCAACTTGTTTTGTAAGATCTCTGGGGCGAGGCTCTCACATTCCAAATCTATCTGTCTTGGTTGGGATGTGCTCCCCCCTGACTGGTTTAAAATCTATGACTTTCTGTGGGGTGGCCCGCACAAGATTGTGTGCTACCTTGGCATCCCCTTCTCCATTGACCCCTCCCTTAATGACATGTGGGCGTGGATTAAAGATAAGATCTTCCAAAAGTTGAATAAATGGCATAATAGAACCCTTTCTTTGGCCAGTAGAATCCAGGTCTGTCAGAAAATCCTTTCATCCTATAACATTTACTATTCTTCTGCTTGGATGTTCAGTAACTACCAAATCCTTGAGATTCAAAAGGCAGTTAGAAGCTTTCTCTGGTCGGATGGCAAAGGTAAAAAGAAGATGCATGCTGTCAAGTGGGACTGGTGCCATGTCAATAAGCTGATCGGGGGGCTTGGTTTGAAGGATCTCAAGCTCCAATGGGTTGCCCTTGCCGCCAAGTGGATCTTTCACTCCCTTGATGGCAATGATCCTTGGAAGGTTCTGATTAGGAGCAACATCGAAAGAGGCTTCCCTAAGTCTGCGAAGTCTTGGAAGAATCTGCCGATTATTGACCTTGTTATTGGTAATTTTCCTATTCTTGTTCAAGGTTCTGCGGTCTTTAGGTCCATCTGGAAGGCTTGGGACCAGGTTAAATTGCATGTCTCTAACAAGGCCTTCCATGATGACTGCCATCTTTATGGTGAAAGGTCCATTTGGTGGAATTTATCCTCCTTTGGCAAGCCCCTAGCTCTCTCCCAAGGCTGCTCTGCTAGACACTGGTCGAGCAAAGGCATTTCCCAGTTAGCCAACCTCTTTGAGAATGATGAATTAATCAGCTGGGAGGTTCTCAGTAACAATTTTGACCTCCCCATTTCCCAAAAAAAAACTTATAATATGATTGTCAAGGCGACTAAAGACCTCCCTTCCTCCTGTCATGTGGACTCTCATAGATTCCTTGGGTGTAAATGGCCCGATGGTACTATGTTCTCCAAGATCAAAGCCAAGCACATTTACAATGTTATTGGGCATTCGGAAGCTATCATTGATCACGTTAATACTGTTTGGTATTCCAGGCTGGACACCCATGCTTGGAAGAACCACTTTGACCGCCTGTGGAAAGGTTCCACCGAGCCTAAGATCAAATGTTTCAACTGGCTCCTTCTCCTTGACAGACTCCCTGTCAGGAAAGGGAATGCCGAGTACGATTATTGTAACTTTTGCAGACTTCCTGAAACGGCTAGACACATCCTCCTTGACTGTATATTTGTGAAAGAAATATGGCTCATGTTTGGCATTACTTATCCTATGCTTTTTACTGTTCTGGACATTGTTACTGGGCACATTGATGGTTTAAAAAATGACTCTAATCTTTTCTGGAAGATCCTCTCCTCTAATATTCTTTGGCAAATCTGGAAATGCAGAAATGAAGAAAGATATTAGAATAACCCCCGTGATCTTACTGAGTCTTTTAGAAAACTCATCTACTTTAAAAAAAATTTGCAGGTGCGAACCACCATGTTCATCGAAAGAAAGAAACTCAAACGCTTCCTTAAGGATGGTTATGCCACCTTTTTCATCTACGAGATGAAGGGTGGGTATGCTTAAAGGGACACCCTCAACAACCAGCAGCTCTTTGATAATACCTGCAAAATCCTATCCCAAGAGGTGAAGTACAACAAAAGCTTCGGCAAGGATACGACGTTCATGCTTGCGCAGATTCAGGAGATGAAATGTATAGTCTGGATGGAAGGAGATAAAGGTTGGACTACCTGGGTGGATAAAGTGGATGACATCCTATACTAAGCCTGTTGTTCGTTGGTGGTCTTCTATGCACTTTTTTGCCTTTTGTAACGAAAATGTAAATCTGTATCGGTTGTTTTTGCCCTTTTTTGGCTCTGCCTTGAGGCGTGTCCTCTTGGTGGCTGAACTGGTCGCTCTCTGGAGTTTGCTGTATTTACTGTGACATCTTTATATTTAATACAAAAAAATATATGCAATCATTATCTAAAAGAAGAAAACTGAATATATTATTATATTACATATGTTGTTTAGAAAACAATTAAAGTATCTAAATAATGTAGTTAGTGCAAAGTAATTGTTAATATCATAAATTTATTATAATTTATTTACAATAAATTATTTAAATAATAGAATAATTTGATTTAAAATAGAGTATTTATTAAGACAATACAAAATATTGAATAGAGAAGTTTGATATTATGATTAATATATGTATCTTTGGATCACTTATTTCATTTAAATCACAAATCTTTTATAAATAGGCACCTAAGAAATGTTATTTCTTTACTTTTTTACATCTAAAGATAAGTATGATAGTTTAATTAAATTGTTTTAATAATTATTCAATATAAAATATAGTAAATTTATTTTATTAATAATTTATTATTAAGCAAGATTACCAAATAGTAGAGTTTCTATTTTATTTGCTAAAGTTATTTTATTATAATTATTTTATTCATCCCCTAAATTATTTTTTAGAGTTTGTATGTTGAATAATTAATAGTTTTTGTCAATACACTTATGCCATTATGTAACCCCTTGTTGACATTGCAGTTGTGTCTCTCAACATAATTAGAGCATAAAGAGTAGGCTAAGTGTATTGATTAGTTTGTGCATAAAGAGTAAACTAAGTGTATCGATTAGTTTGGGCTAATTTTGTTAACGCACTCATGTCATTACATCACCCCTTGTTGCCATTGTAGTTATTTTTCTCAACATAATTAAAGCGTAAAGAGTAGAGTAAGTGTATTGACTAGTTTGGGCATAAAAAGTAGACTAAATGTATTGACTAGTTTGGACTAATTTTAGTGTAAAGAGATATGTGTGACTCCTAAAAAAATTAAATCAAACTTCTTGACTATTTCTTTGATTTGATTCTCTTGAGTAGATCATATATACCTTTTGCAACAATGACTAACTAATCCAAAATACTAGCCATTTATTTCTTGAGCTCCTTTTCATCATGAAAAATACTTGCAATATTAACAACTTAAAAGATAAATTTATATAATGAATCACAATTGCAATTCCAAGAGGTATGATGTTGTTTTTGATAAAATAAGTAGCATTTATAGGGTGTTGTGTCCTTTACACAGAAATCCCAAAGGACCAAAAAAAGAAGCTAGTTCAAACCAGAAATGAACTAGGAAAAGAGAACAAACCACACAGAAATAGCCGATAGACAGCTATTGAAACACAGACAAGGACTAGATAACCCCAAAATCTAAGGGGACTAATCTTACTCCCTTCACCCTAGGCCATGAAGATGTAATAGATCGAGGGAGTCCATTCTTCTTTCTCAGCACAACAAACCAAGAAGACTCAGAATCCAATTCCACTGAGTGAGGCGAGAGAAGTGGATCAACCAAAGCCAGCACACAGTGGGGGAGACTGCAGCAATGCAGGGGAGGAAACAAGGTCGAGAGAATGACCATCAGGAGCAAGCAAATAAGTTCAAGTAGGCTAAAAAAAAAAATAGCGTCAACAGATCGAGCCAATAGTGGCTCCACGAGAAGGTTAACCGAAAGAGGAGCAGACATAGATTCCTAAGAAGTAATAGGGTCATCCTCCATAGAAGAAACATCTAAAGGATAATAACCCACCATGAGGTGATCCAAGAGAGCATCCTTCCACCAAGTAGCAACACCCTTGCAGTAAGCTTGTGGGAAGTTAGAGGCAAAATCACTGACCAAGAAGCATCTCCTACACTGAAAGGGGAGACCCTCATAGTCCAAGAGCTACTTCCAAGGTCTGTCCTCCACCAATAAGACTACATCACCATGGAGAGGTTTGGAGATGTCCAAATCAACCAATAAGAGAGCTACCGTAGTATGCCCCATCTCGTGAGTCATAGAGTCAACCATCAGAAAGCGATCAATGGTGTTGCCAATAGCCTCATAACATGAATCCTCCCAAAACTGAAGAGGGAGATTCGACAGTCAGACCCAAACTAGTTTGGTATTCAACGGCTTTGTAAGGGGATTGAATGAACAAGACCAAGGCTTGATGGACAGTGAGTGAATACCCCACATCCACCCCCTGTCCAGCACATAGTCATGTTCTACAGAGGAGGTGAAGGTTGCTAAAAAGAAACCCCTTGTGTTGGGATAGAGCTCAATCTCACTAGAGACCAATGGCTTCCAGGAGGTGGTTACCCAGCCATGGAAACCAGGAAGGGAGGGCCACAGGCCATTACACCTACAGACCACACCTTGCTTCAAGTAGAATTCCTCATTCTCAGTAACCTTAGGTCCACATACCACAATAGGGGAATCATGCGCACAGGGAAAAGGTTGAACTCGAGACTGAAAAGGAGGTTGAGCACCTGCTTTAGCAGCCTTAGAGAAAGACTTCACCCTACCCATAGAAGGAGAACCCCCAGCAAGAGGGACATCCACCTGTGCAACATCTAAAGGAACATAGCCCACAATAACTCCCAGAGCAACAAAACCCCTGCCAAAGATAGCTAAAGTGGCCTTAAAGCCAGTAGAAGTAGGAGCAATAGGTACCTCAAAGAGAGAGGGATCCACACCCAATCAAAGCTTTACACAGTCACCATTCAAAGGACTAAATTGGAAGGAGCCCCATCCACCAAAGGAGAAGGACCGTCACCAAACACCAAACCGGTCCCAACAGTATCAGTGTCCAAGCCCAGAGCGACACCATTAGCAAAACATTGGAGGATATAGTAGACCCCATCCACACAACCACCCATGTCAATGCCCACATTCGATGACCTCCCAGGAAAGCCAGGCCCAGTTGCAGCCACGGCATGCACAAAGTTGTTAGCAGATGCCCATTGGACAATAGTGGCAGTGCTCCCGCTCACAAGCATTTTGAAGTTAAGATATTGTATGATGTTGTTATAAAATAGTGTTGAACATCTTTAATTCCTAAGATAAATTTTATAGGGAAATAAACTAACAAAAAAGGAGGATAGTTTTCCAAAATATTTAACAAGAATTTTAGGGTAAATCAATTATGTTAAAAAAATATCCATGATACTTTTGATGCTAAAACATTATGAATTTACAATATTCTCAATATTATTTTTTACTATGATTTTAAAAGTAAAATAATTTATTTTATAATGTTCTTGTGTTCCATATAAACTATATTGTGTTAGAAATTTTGGATCCATATGCAAACAATAGACACACTAAATATAACATATATTTGATTTGAACTCTTCTAATTTTCAAGCCAATTCACTCATACTAAGATCACATACCATAAACAAGTCTTCCTATAAAGAATAACATACAACTGAAGAGTGATAAGTATCTGGAAGAGTCTGAATTGCATGTACGCCTTTAAAGTAAGGAACCGTGGAGGAGCATGCTTGGTGTGATTAATACGTTGAAAAGTATTTTCAAAAATCTCTATTTGAAAACAATATGTGAGTATTTAAAATTATATTTGTTAAAATAATGTTTTTTATTATTAATTTGTGAGGCCTCTCTTAATTAGTTATTAATAAATCTTTTTCTAACCAATGAGAACTAAAATAGTTTTTCTATTTTTTTTTTTTAAGCTATTGTCAATGTATAGATGCCAATTTTATAACAAAACATTTTTGAAAAATTATTTCTCTTCCATCTAATTGGTATGGAAATTTCACCCAATAAGGGTGATTAATACGCTTCCATTACAATAATGCTAGTAATAGTGGAAAAGGAAAAGCGAAGTCTCCTTATTTTCAATTGTATTTATTTCTTCTAAAAAGATCTTTTATATTTATATTTTAAAATATTCTAAATTAATAAATATTTCTATAACAAAATATTGTAATAAGATGATATATTATTATAAATAAAATGCATCTCTATGCAAAATGCAGGTGTTAATGGCATCTTCAATTCATTTTCAGCTAAATTCCTTCCTTGCTAGGGCTTTAGAAAACCTCACATTTCAACAAGGATTCAATGTGCTAAAGTCACGAAAAAGAGTATACCTAAAATCCAAGGGTTCCAATAGCTTTCTTAAATTTAGGCTTGAAATTGAAGAGGTGTGTCTGGCAGATCAATAGGAAGGGCAATGCCAAAGCAAAGAGCAGTCCAAGTCCCAAGCTCAAGCCCAAGAAAGGTTAAGTTCTTGTCCAAGTCTCAGAAATATGTTTTGCTCAAGAAGTAGATGGTTGTGGATGTCCACAACGAGGTAAAGCTAAATTTTTTAAGATACCAATAATGAATATTTGGCCACTTGTTGGGAAAATCTTTCCCATTCAAACTAATTTGTAGGAAGGTCTAGTTGGTTTGAGAAACACATAATTTATTATGAATACACTACTCCAACATCTTCTAATTGGTTTGAGAAAAATAGAATTTATCATGAATACAACACTCTAATATCATCTAGTTGGTATGAGAAACACATAATTTATTATGAATACTCCAAAATCTTTGGATAAGCCTTATTGGAAATTTGGATTAATGTTGTTTTGGATATATGTGAATCAATGTGTCTGATTAGGGCTTGTTTATGCAACTAATAAACCACGTTTATCCCCCTTTGATCATCCACACCTCTTCCCATCCAAACAAACTCTATTTATGTGCATGATTTATGTGCGTTCCAACTAACAAAGCCATGTACAATCTAGTTAGTATAGATTTTTATTACTATTGCAAGAGGAACAAATACTAGAGCCAGCTCAAGTAAGAGGGCATTTCTTTGTTTTATTATCAAAATATGTCACTCTTCTACAATCTAATGAGTTTTCTTATCAACTTCTTACATCTTTTCCAAGAAGTTTTCAGCCAAAGGACATCTATGTAGTACCCATCTATGATTTATATGATCACACAAGCTTTTAGTAAAAACAATAATAGATATTCATATATTGGAAAAGGAGAGATTAATTAATAAAATTACTAACACACCTAAAGGGAGAGAAGTGGAAAAAATTAACCTCACAAAATTATGCTTCATGTTGGGTTGGTTGTAATAAATTTTCAGCTACTACCAAACTGATATGCTACAATAACCACTAGGTGAATCTAAGATACAACTGCTAATATGATTGTCAATAGGTACAAATCTGACAAGATCTAAGATACAAAGATAACACATGTCCTCTCTCCATATATTTGTGTCTCATCCCCTTTATCTTTTCCAAGTTATATTTATCTCTTTATCTTGCTTTTTATCCTCCTGACTTTGAAATTCTCGATTTGACTTTATCGATCGATCTTGACGGATGGATGATTACGGATTGATTTTGATCTTTGATCGATCTGACTTTGATCGGATTTATTCCCTCTCCTCACGAGTATCTCTATCTCTTTATTTCTCTCCATCTTGCTCTCCCCCCTCTCTCATTTTTTTATTCATATCTCTCTACCTAAATCTCTATATCACCTCTATCTATATCTTTTGATTATAGCTTGCCTAAAATTCAAATTCTAGCTGTTATAAGTAGGTATTGATGTTGTTTCAGCAAGTGAAATTATCTTTGAAATCAATGTCAAATTCAAACTCTTGTGACACTTAAAAAGTAAATTTGAACAACTATAGGTATATCACTTGCTTATTGACTTCACTACCAAAATTTATATAGTTTATTTGTTATAAATTATATCTCTCTTTTTCCTTTACTGCAGGCTCCACTCATGGCTCACTTACACTATGTTCACATTTCCTAACACCTACAAACTACTCTACCAAAGGTAACTAATAAATTGTATTGAATTTCAACTTAAACATTGTTTTTTATATTAGTTCTTTTCTAAATACTAAAAAGATTTTTTGTTTGTTATAGATACATTGGAGTTCAATATGATCATGTGACAATATTGCAAAAAATCTAAAATATATCTATACCATTATATTCAATTGCATGTATTCTTGTAATGGCAATTAAACATTGCATAAAAATACTAGATTTTCATCAATGTATATATATCCTTATTCTATAATTTTTATATCACATAATTTGAAGTTCCCTTTTTTTTGTATACTATTTCCATTTAGGTTTTTCCATGTGTTATTTTAATAAGTTACATACACATTGTTCTATTTCAACCAATATGTCTACACACGATCAAATAGGGCAAATAATCATTTGCATTTTATTTATTTCATTTGCTGTCTTTTTAGATTATATAAAAAAAATTCTATTTCAACTAATATGTCTACACAAATTCAAATACAACCATATAATTATTTGGCGTACCCCATTGCACACCTAAAGTACAATTGCTAGTTTTAATATATGTTGTGGTATTGTAAACTTACACCACTCTCAATGGTATTTTTGACTATGTTTCCAAAAGTAAAAGAATCTATTTTATATTTTTTTCATGTCTATTTTCTCAAATTAAGAGTACACATAATCCAATGAAGAAAAATAATGTAGAAAATTTCTCATGCAACACTTTGTATTTTGACTACTAAGAGACGCCCACTATAAACTGCATAAGCGTTGACCATAGTATGCTAGCAATTTAATCCCATATTATAGTGGATTTCAATGGATCATTAAAATTATAATGTAAGTACATGGATTTTCATGGACAAGTGTTTCAGAGTGAGCTACAAAGTTGGATAATACATAGAGACTTTATCGTGATTGTGCAAGCGTCATAGGTGGGGCCTCATTTCTAGAAAAATCTATTGATGGTACAAATTCTAGAAATTAAACTTTAATCTTTATACTCGTTATATTATCTTTTTTCTATGTAGAAGACAGTTTCTTAGGATCAAAAAAATGCTATTGTGCATAGGTATCTATAAACATGTGATGATATTGTTTGTAAAAAAATAATAGGAGGACAATTGCATGTTGTGTCTTCTTATAGAAGGGAATAATTGTATGGTGTACATCTTTCTTTTATACAATTTAGAAGAAAAATCATGTGTTGTATTTTTAAAATGAGAAATGAAAGACAAAAAAGAAAGGATTAACAAACATAGGAAAACAAGGGAGATATACTACTAATAGATAAATCAAGTGCATGCAATATAAGTGACAAATAGTTGTTAATACTACAATTTAATATTTCCCTTTTAAAAAAATCTTGAAGTTAGATTTTCTAAATCTCTTTTTCTCTAAATTAATAGAACTGTCATTTGGATTTCAAATATTGTAACGTGTTAAACAATAATTCCTTATTTTCATATCTAAGCACAAAAAGTTGTTGAAAGCAGTCATCGTTGTTGACAATCTTCCAAAGAGGTTCCATCAATAATGAAGGAGAGGAAATGTTGCTTAACGTATCTATCATCTAGTAGAATTAAACTCTGCAGTTTCACCCAAAAGCAGTCATCGTTGTTGACAATCTTCCAAAGAGGTTCCATCAATAATGAAGGAGAGGAACAGTTGCTTAACATATCTATCACCTAGTAGAATTAAACTCTGAAGTTTCACCCAATTAAATGTTATTGCAGCAATTATTTATATGCCTCTAAGTTTGAAGGGAAGATAAAATATTAGCATAATACCTAATTTGGATTTCCTCGTACAAACACTTTTTGTTGGGACAAATATAGGCATTGATGGATTCCGCTATCCCACAAACAAGGAGTGGTATTAGAAATTTTTGTCCATGGTGAAATGGGCCAAACAAAACAGATTACAAAAATTGCCTCAACATTACGAATACATATTTAGTTTTTGTCTTTTTTTAATTAGAAAATATTGAGGGTGATTAATAGATTGATTTGTAATTGATGAGTATTTGTTTGTTAGAGGTTTATAGTAAAAATTGGTTGTTAATTAAAATAAAAATGGATTAAATATAATGAGATTGGTGTGGATTTCCATATAAAAAGGAAAAAAAATAAAAATTGAAGTCACTATTGTTTTTATTATAGAAAAATCAAATTAATTATTTAAAATATTTTACTAATAAAAATTCAAATAAATTATTATAATATAACATGTTTAAGTAATAATTAAGATGTCAAAACAATCTGAATTAGAATTGATTGACTAAATAATCTATCATTTTTTTTTAATTTTAAAATATTATATAATATATTTTAGATAATTTTTAAATACTTAAAATTATATTCATTAGAATAATAAATTTAATTATTCTTAAATAAAACAAAAAAAAATTAATAAAAACTTAAATATATATTATATTATATTATTTAATTTTAATAAATATTATGGGGTTCATCCTATAGTGTGATGGTTAAGTGGTGGTGGTGGTGTTGTGACCAATAAGGTTCTTATGTGGATACTATAAATTAATAAGAAAAAAATAATTATGTATTTTTCTTATTAAGAAATTTAAAATTTTAATTGAAAATTAAATTAAATTTTGAAATGTAATCTCTTTTTAATATTATAGCATTATAAAATTAAATCTATCATATAATTTTTCTTTACATTTATTTTTAAACAATTACGAGTTTAATTTACAATAAAAGAAATAATTTTGAAAGATTATGTATTATATGTATTATTCTTATTCAAATGCATATAATTATGAAATCTATGTAGAATCAGTATTATTTGTGAAAATTCTATTGCAGTTACTGATTATTAATCTCCTATCTAATACATAGATTATTTGACTCTGGAAAATTAATTCTCAGCAAATATCAAAAAATAACACAACTGCAACTTCACTAATAAAACTCACAGAAATAGATAAGAAAACATTCACAATAATGAACACAATATTTTTGGACAAATTTTCCATGGAAAAACCCCGAAGGGAAAACCACTACTGCAGATGAGGAATTATATTAAACTTCAGCAAATTAAGGAATACAAAAACTGCTTGCCTCTTACTCGCAGAGCTCTGGCAATAATCTTCTCTGGAAATTCTTCCCTCAATTTCTCCTGCTAAAATTCCACAATTCTACTTGCTATCACTGCAAGTCTACTTGTTGTGTTCTCCAAATGCCCATTGATCCCCTTTTATACTTTTCTCATTGGAAAACCAATGGCCATGATTTAATCTCAATCAATGGCTAAGATTAAATAGACTCTAACAACCCTAACTAACTAGATTCTAGAAATTTCTAGAGGAAACAATTATTTAATTACATAATTATCTAGACAACTCAGCCCTTTCTAGAAGTCTCTAGAAAATAATTAAATAATTAAATAACACTTCTTGGGAATGGAGACACCTGTCCAAGCTACATAAAAATCAACATTATTTAACTTGCTATCATACCTATAAAACTTTGAACAAATGTTATATTTTATGAACTATTTATTATTAAAAAAAATAGCTAATTCTTTTTCCTATATATACTATTATCAAAGTGTTTTAATTTATGTTACAATTTATTGAAATTCAACTCATAATTTTTAATAAGCCTTCATTAAATCATATTTCATAACTACTAATCTATATTTCTCCTAACCATAAATAATTGATTACTTAACACATCTATATGTAAATAATACTTAAAAATTTAAAATATTAAAATCTATTTTATATTAAAAATGAAGATTTTACATAAATTTTCTTCTACACTTCTTTCATATTAATATTTAAGAGTTAGATTTAAAATTAAAAAATTATTTATTTCTTAAAAAATTATTTATTTCTTAAAAAATATTATTTTTCAAACAAGATCATAACTGCAAAATCTGAAACTTCCAAAAGACACTTGCACAAAATGAGCCTAATTTGAATTATCAAAAAGATTAATAAAAGAGTTGATTAAAATGTAGAAAATGACCTTGAAAGGTAGTCATATAAAACACAATGACTGACTAACCCTTCAAAGATGGAACACTTATTAAATCATATGACAAATGTTTTAGTGAGTGGCAAGTGACCATGCAAGAGGTGTCTCAGAAAGTGAGAACACTTGTCTCAACCACATGAGGTGAGACAAAACTATGGAAGTCCTCTAAGTGAACTTAAGTGTACTGTGAATAGGAATCTACTTAGCAAGCTAAAAGCGAACTAGTTTAATAATACCTCTTTTCACACTAACAAATACTACATATAATAAATTATAAAAGTGAAGGATTTAACATGTAAGTTGTTTGTAGGTAGTTATTTATTGTAATTGAAACTCATTATCATAAATTTAATATAAAAAACTAATTGTATAATCTATTTTCATCAAGATCAAAAGATTTAAAAGAAGAGAAAATACGTAATTTTAAATATTGCCTATATTATTATTGTTGTTGTTTTTTTTTCTTTATCTAACATTTTAAATGAAAATTTTAATTATAACCATTAATTAATTGAAATTCACAATATAATATAATTTTAAATTTTAATTAATGAATTATTGCAATCAAATGAATATTTAATATGTCAAATAATACTTTTAAAAATAAATTAATTATCCTACATCAAAATTAACTTTTAACTATTAAAATAATCATGAAGTCACGAGCTTGTACATTTAGAATGATGCTGTATGAACTAGGTGCTGTAAGTGACACATTTAAAAAAGACAAACTTTGTGCCATATTTTTAACAATGCTATCATTAAATTTATTCCGGCAGATTTGTATTCATACTGAATCTAGAATCAAATCGAGAAAAAACTCACTTTAGTGCAAACATGAATTCATACTTTGCATCCGTGGAAATAGATGAAGCCCACAACGCTACTACAAATATGTACCTCATGAGCGCCTCACAGGTAGCTTGGCGTGCAAAAGTTATAATATGCACACAATGGTGAACAGTCATGAAACAAGCAATTCTTCTGAAAATGGCAGAGTACATGGAGGGAAGATGCATTGGGTAGGAGTTGCGCTATGTGTAATTGCAAGTTTGGGGGGAAGATCAGCTGGGTCACTCTTGGATAGATATTGTTTCCATGAAGGAGGTCACAGCTATTGGCTCAGAACGCTTTTGACGTCTGTGGGTTCTCCAGTGTTAATTCTACCACTGCTCTTCAATGGACCAACACAATATTCTTCTTTGCCTACCCGCTCTCTCAAAATCAAGTATCTGAGCATCTGTACAGTACCGGGCGTTTTGGTGGCGGCCAATAATTTTCTCTACTCGCTGGGCTTTTACTACCTGCCCGTCTCTATCTTCGCTATTCTCTGCGCCACGCAGCTGGCCTTCACAGAGGTATTCTCAATCCTGTTAGTGAAGCAGAGAATAAGCCATTACGTTATAAATTCATTAGTACTAACTATTTTAGGAGCAGTTTTACTGGGCATCCAATCAAGGGCGAAAGGCCTCGGGGAGTTAAGAGTGGGGAATATAAATGGGGAATTGTTTCCACCATTTTAGGATCGGCGCTGTATGGGTTTATTCACCCGCTATACAGTTTGTTTTCAACAAGGTATTTACATTATCGATTTTGATAAATAATTGTTTTATTTGTCTTAGCGAAAATTTATTTTGAGTGTTAAATTGTTTGACTTTTAAAAATAGATAGAGAAGAGCAGCTTTGCGATGGTGGTGGAAACGCAGGCGTTGATTTGCACGGTGGCGAGCGGCGTTGCGGTGGTGGGATTGATGTTCAGTGGTGACTTTAAACACATAAGTAGATGATGCCGGAGCATCCGGGTGGACGTGTTATCCGCGTCATCAACTTTTGAATTTGGTCTAATTTTGGATTTCGGTTTCTTGTTTGGTGTTTTCCTTTGCAGGAGGTTACTTTTCCTTATTTTCGACTGTTCCAGATTTGTAACGGCAAGGCAGCAATGAATGGTGGCGGCTAATGGAGGGTAAATAAGGCAACGCACAACACAGTAAAAGAAGAAAGAAATTAAAGGCAGCACATATGTCTTAAATGAAGCAGCGTTAGTGCATGAGCAGATAGCGTAGGAGGGAACAGGGGTCTTTGTTTTGTTTTTGGGGAAAATAAATTTTTGAGAATGATTCCTCACTGTAGAGGAAGCTACGTTTTGGGAGAAGTAGTATTTGATCTTTGGGACAGAAAGCAACGAGGTGTAGGGATTTTAGAGTGTGTTTTAACATTTTGAAATTACAGTAGAATGTAATAGTCTTTTCATCAATAAAAAGTTTGTTTGAATTTTTGAAGCATTTCTGTTTGTTTCTTTCTGCTGCATTGCCTCTCTGTCTGATAAGACTCAGAGGTTTTGATCTGCGTTAGTAGAGAAGCGCACCGCTTCCGGGCGGGACAGACGGGGTATCTTCTTACTCTGTTGTGGTCTGCCATAAGCTGGAAAATGTGTGTGGTGGGAACTTACGGACTGGTTCGCATGGTGTCTTCCTTGCTTCCGGGCGGGACAGACGGGGTATCATCTATACCTTTTGCAATAATGATCTACTAGGGGAGAGGGGCCCATAGTGGAGTACCCTAACTTCGGGTTTCTCAAAATCCTATTGGAAATTTCAAATCACTCTCAATTTTGTACAATAGTTTATTTGGCAACTCACATGCTTCGATATTCCGTTTTAGGGTCACGTCATCAAATATGATGCCACATCAACATGCTTTTTGTTGAGGTATCCAAAAAGGCCGAAAAAAAAAAGTAAAAAGTGAGACCGATAGTGGTGCACTAACTCATGTTTTATAGGTGTGTTGATGTGGCATCACATGATTTGTCAGTTTCTCTACTTTTATGGATAATAAGTGTTTTATAATTGGATATTAAGGTGCTCCACTATGGGGCCCACTAAGGACTACTTCTATCCCCACTATTGGACCCCACTCCACTATAGGGTCCTCTCCCCTAATCCAAAATACTAGTCATTTATTTCTTGAGATCCTTTTTGTCATGCAAAATACTTGTTATATTGACAACTTAAAAAATTAAGTAATATAAAGAATCACAATTGCAATTTCAAGAGGTATGATATTATAAAATAGTTTTCTGAACATCTTTCATTCCAACGATAAATTTTATTAGAAAATCAACTAACCAAAGAAAAGACAGATTGTCATGAAATTTTACAATAATTTTAGAGTAAATCAATTATGATAAAAAATCTACAACACTTTTGATGCTATTACTTTATGAATTTAGAATGTTCTTAATATTATTTTTAACTAATTTTAAAAGAAAAATTGAAACTAAACTATAGTGTTAGTAGTTTTGAATTCATATGCAAACAATAAACACATTAAATATATTGAACTCTTATAATTTTCAAGCCAATTCACTCATATTAAGAATGCGTACTATAAACAACTGTGATATTGACGACAATACGCTAACACTTAAACTCTTCCTACAAACAATACACATGCAATTGAATGAAAAGAAACGACATAATGAAATTTCTCATATAAGGCTTCACTACTTAGGATCCTCATAACTCAGCACTATGCTTCGTATTTTTGAGCCAAATTCTTGGTTTTCTTAAATATGTTTCAAAAATATAAAACAATGTATGGATATTTGTGGGAATTTAACTGCGTAATTAGGGTCGATATTCATTGAACCATTTTTCACCACTTCACAATAATTAGTCATGTTAAACGGTCCTAATGCCGATTTTGACGTACTTAAATGTGAATAGATCCATGTTATATTCCTCTACCTGTGAAAAGGGCGAAAAATTAATAGCGTACTAATTTGAAATTCTTCGTGGAAACGCTTTTGGTTGAGGACAAAAGTATAGCCATTGAATAGCGGATTTTTAGTTTAAAGAAAGTTATACAACTAGATTTAATTCTTATAATCTGCTTGACACACAGAGATGTGCCAATAAATCCAATGTTAGGTTGATTATATGGTATGGAGAGTGACAAGTATCTGAGAAGAGTCTGAATTTCACTGTCCGCCTTTAAACTAACGAAGCGTGGAGGAGCTTGCCTGGCGTGATTAATACGTTGAAAGGTACTTTTAAAAATCTCAATTTGAAAACAATATGTGAGTATTTATAATTATATTTGTTAAAAATAATATTTTTTATTATTTTATATTAAAACTTTATTTATTTATTTATTTGATAAATTGTGGTTATAGAGTTTTTTTTTTAATATATTGAAATTAAAAAGGGAAAATACAAAGTAGTTATTTTAAAGTTAAATCTTTTTAGCTTCTTTTTCTATTTTTTTTGTTGTTCATAAGTTCGGTTTGAAATAAAGCTTTAGTCCATTTCACTTAGACTAGACACTTTGATGGTGTCTTTAGAGTAGACACTTTGATGGTGCCTTTGAGGTAGGATAAGGATTTCCCTATATTTCTTTTATAGTTTGTTTCTAATTTCTGGTTCGTAGTGTATATGAAAGGAGTCCAAGGTCTAATTAGATTGTTGTTGTCAACCAATCAAGAGGTGTTGAGCAATAGAAATCATTTTCTTAGCATTGCATTGTTAAAAATAGAATCAAATCCACCCAAAATGTTCTCTTCTATTAACACTTCTACCATTATTCATACTTCCTCCTTAATAAGCAAGTCCAATAAAATTTCAACCATCATTGATGCAATATTTGAATTTATTGAATACCTATGATTAGAAGAAAGGAAATATTCTCTAAGAATTTGCTAGATGAAAAAGATTGTTAAGTTTGCATTGGGTTTCAGTACCTTCCTCAATTGACTCTCTCTAATTGGTCTAAGAAAATCTGTTTATTTTTTCCTAAGAATTAAGCATGTATGTTGGTGCCCATTATTTTGAAAAGCCCTATAGAGAGAAATTCTTCAAGTCAAGAGAAACTCATGTCACCTAATAATATTTCATTTTGTCCCATGCTATTGTGGATTGATGTACGAATGGATAGTTTTTTCACATTGAATCAACACTACCAATTAATATGTTAGTTAATGGCATTCCTTTCTCCCAAAAGTATATGATTCTTCTACAATTGAAAGAGGGGAGTGCCTTATCATCATTTGATTGTATCAATTCCTTAGCAACAAACAAAGTTCAAAATCAAGATATAAATAACATGAGACAAGTTTTTAAGTTTTAAGGAGAGATTCAAATGAGTCCCATGCATGAAAAATCTGTTTGTTTTTTCCTAAGAATTAAGCATGTATGTTGGTGCCCATTATTTTGAAAATCCCTATAGAGAAAAATTATTCAAGTCAAGTGAAACTCATGTCACCTAATAATATTTCCTTTTGTCCCATGCTATTGTGGATTGATGTACGAATGTTAGCACAAAAATTTCAGCCCAGGGGGGGGGTAGTCGCCCTTCTACAATAAAGCGTTAGCACAAAAATTTTGGAGCTAGCACAAAAATTTTGGAGCTAGGGGGCGTAGTCACCCTTCTACAGAAAAGTGTTAGCACAAAAATTTCAGCCCAGGGGGTGTAGTCGCCCTTCTACAGAAAAGTGTTAGCATAAAAATTTTGGAGCCAGGGGGCGTAATTGCCCTTCTGCAGAAAATCAAGGGCATAATCACCCTTCTGTAGAAAATCAGGGGCGTGATCGCCCTTATGCAGAAAATCAAGGGCGTAATCACCTTTTTGCGAAAAATCAGGGGCGTAATCGCCCTTCTGCAGTAACCAGGAGGGCGTAATCTCCCTTCTGCGGCATATTCCTGCAAACAACTCAACAACAACAAACGTGAAATTGAGGGACCCGCTTGCGGGTCCCACCGGGCGTGCCAAAAATGTGATACTAAAATGTCTAACCCTTTCTAAGCAATTAAAATGCAATGGAAAAACATAAGGAAACACCTCAAGATTAGCCTAAGGAATTTGTAAAAGAAAAGAGAAAAGTGTTAAATGAAGATAAATGGATATACCCCCCTTTTGCAGCTAAAACTCCTTGGTTGGCCCTTGATTTTGATTTGGTTTGTATGCTCCTTGATGGCTCTTGATATGGCTAAATGCAGGTCTTGACTATATGCTTGAATGTAGATGCAAATGGATGAAATTGAAGGTTAGATGAGTATAGAAAATGGCAGCATTTAGTTACAAAATGGCTAAGTCTTTTTCTAAATGCCTTAAAGGATGGGGTATTTATAGAGAAACTTAAATTCTCTAAAGAATTCAATGGTTGGGATTCATCTAACAAGGCCAAGATGGAGGGCTAAGGTGAGTTGAGGACTCACAAGCCCTCACATTTTAACATGTGGAATATGAAGTGGATAAAGGTAGGTTGATGTGGAAGAGAGGTACATGATGTGGAGGAAGGACAAGTACCTTCCAAGTACTTTGATGTGACCTTTCAATGATCACATGGGGAAAGGGAAAGCTTTGGGAGAATAAAAGTGAATTTTAAATTCACAATGATTGGAAGAATCTAGTGGATAAGACAAGGTTCCCAAAAGGTGGGAATTTGTCACATGTGACTTGATGTGACAAGTGAAAGATTTTAGAAGGTGCATGGGAAAAGGGGATTCTATGAGGAATAAAAGTGAATTAAAAATTCACATGGAGAAGAGGGGAACCTAGGGTGAATAAAAAGGAATTAAAAATTCCTTGGGAGATGGGGAGAGTTGACCAAAGTACTAATTAGGTTTAACTAATTAGTAATTAGAGGATAATTAGGGGTTAATGAGGATTAGAAGCCAACTTGCAAAAGTTGGAGGATGTGACACATCCTAATCAAGGATTAGGCATGTGCACATCCTTAATGAAGAGATTAAGAGATGGATTAGGATTAGATGAAAAAGACATGTGAGACTATTTAATTCATTTGATGAAAAGAGGATTAAGGAGAGTAAGGTATTTAATTAAATACCTTAGGGATTTGGCAGAATTAAAGATATTAATTAAATAATAGTAATATTACTTAATTAACTCGGATAAGAGGATGTTTAGATGAAAAGTGATAAATTTGAATAAATTAAGTGTCGAAATTTGGATGTCTACAGTTGATGCCCATTATTTTGAAAAGCCCTATAGAGAGAAATTTTTCAAGTCAAGTGAAACTCATGTCACCTAATAATATTTCCTTTTGTCCCATGCTATTGTGGATTGATGTATGAATGGATAGTTTTTTCACATTCAATCTACACTACCAATTAATATGTTAGTTAATGGCTTTCCTTTCTCCCAAAAGTATATGATTCTTCTACAATTGAAAGAGGGGAGTGCCTTATCATCATTTGATTGTATCAATTCCTTAGCAACAAACAAAGTTCAAAATCAAGATATAAATAACATGAGACAAGTTTTTAAGTTTTAAGGAGAGATTCAAATGAGTCCCATGCATCAAGTTGGTTGTGTATAATGTGTTCCTCCTATTGATTATTTCCATAATTCCTAAGAATTTTGCTTTCTTGTTAAACTCTTTGTATGCATGGTAGACCTTGTAGTTTGATAGGTTATTCAAGAGAAATCAAACCTCTTTTAAGATGCCAATTTTCTAATTTGGGGCATCCTTCTTTCTTATAATTAATTTTTTTTTTCAAATTCCCTTCAATTTGAACTTTTTTAAATCAATAAAGTTTACAAATTTGCAATTTCATAAAAGAAAAAAATAAAAAATAAAAATTGAACCTTTGCTTCATTTTTTATACCGTTTTTTGTTTATTTGATGCTACTAGAACAAGGTTTCTTTCTCATCCCAAATAATATATCCCAAATAAGGTCTTTTTAAACAGCAAGAATTGGGTAGCACGACACATATAAACTGAAGTGCACCTGGTAGGGGTGGGGGAGACTAGACCTCCTGACCAACCTCCTACACCAAGAAAGATTTAGCCAACCGAACTAGCGGCCCCCAAGAAACAAGCTTTAATTAGGTTTCTCTGTTTAGAATCCTCGATTTGGAAAAGGTACGTAGTTGAATGATTGTGGCTGTTCGTTTGGGTGTTTGCAATTTTTGAATTTGAATACTCCGTGCAGTTTTGAGGGCGTTTTTGGGGATAATTTCGTCCATTTCACAGTTCTAGCAAGTACCAATATGCCCTACGTTGCAAGTAGCATTCTGTTAGCTTTTGTCAGGAATTGATATCTGCAGGTTCCATGGTTTACATGCATTGAGGATAAACATTCTGGTTCTCCAACCTTTCATATGTCCATGAAAGCTTTTTGTTTTAAAAGCTGAAAACCACCCTGAACCTTTCATAAAAATAGAAGATGTGAATATATAAAGACAAAATTAATAAGGTAAAGCAATTGCAAAGATGTGTATGTTAGAAACGCCTAGTTGAAAACAAGGAATTCAGTGCTTCAATAGGTAACAAGTATGGAGATATAAATAGCAGAAAAACCGGTAACAGGTACGAGGTGACAATAAGCAGGCGGGCTGTGCTTTCCATAATTAAAAATAATAAATATAAAGGATTCTTTCTCCAACTTTATTCTTTCTTTGTAGGCGAAATAAGGGATTTTTTCTAATGGGTTTTAAAGAATATAAATGAGAGCAACCACAATTTGTAGAAAGAGCATATTATTGAAATCAGTGGCTTCAAAGTGAGAGAACATAAAATATGCACAAGGAAAGCTTTTGTGTTAAGTAAAAGAACGGATACCCATTCCCTCTACGGATGAGCGGACACGTGCAATAATTTCTTTGTGGAGAGTTCTTGTTTTAACAACTGAATTCTACCCCTGTAAATGGCAGTTCTCAAATTTTAAAGTGGTTTAGGTTTTCAGATTAATGCGAAGTATTCTTCTTTTAACAGATGATTTTTACAAAGCTGAAATTTCACCGGAATTCGCTATTTTAAAGAGTAAAGAGGGGAAATTATTTTGCTTTTCTTTAGTGTTTTTCGTTTTAGTTTTTATGTTTCAAAGTGTGTAGGTGAATAATTTTTTACTGTCTTGAATATTCGAAGTTGGAAATCAGTTTTCGATCAATTGGGTTGTTTAAGTATTTCCATTTATTGCTATTATGATTTTAGGACACTTACCTCATATCCCCATGCGGCTGTTTAACTTCATTTTCTACTTAGATTTAAGCAGGAGAGGTGTTCCCATGCATAAATTTTATTGTTGGGAAAGGATAATTTGGAATTTTTTCCTATTTTAGTTTAGGAATTGAAAATAAGCTGTGGAAAAAGAGGGGGGGGCTGGAAATAAGCAGCAACTGCATATTCCTAAAAATTCACATGGCTCCACAAATTTCTTTCCCTCTTTTTTAATATTTGATTTTCTTTTTCTTTTCCTAATTTTTTATTGTAAAAATTATTATTATTACTATTAATACAAATTTAAGTTGGCTGCTTAAAAATAAGCAGAAAAATTAAGCATTCGTGGGGACATCAGCTCCACAAATAACTCCTAAATAAGTTGAGCAGTGGCTGCTAGCCAAAATAAGCTAAACAGCTGCATGGGGACATGAAATTAGTTCTCATTCGTTTTTGGCTATAAGTTCGTTTTTTTACTTGTATGGACTGTTTTTCTGTATATGTGAAAAGGGAGAGGATTATTTGATAGTCTTATAAAAAATTCCAAGGCAATGACCTTTTTTTCTCAGTAATATTAAAATTTTCTTTGTTTGGCTCGGAAAAATTTGGTGAGGTTGGCTGAATCATGTTCTTATCAATGTTCCCCAGTTCCACTATTCCACTTTTCATTCAATTCAAATAGAATGACAAAGTTGCTTCATTAAACACCACAGGGATGATTAATTTGAAAAATAGATCAAATCATAAACATAAGAAACAAAGGAAAATTATTTACTTTCACTTGATGATTTCTTGGAAATATTATGAACCCTGATAAAATCCATATCAACAATGTATCTGTAGTTGAATCCATCCAAGAACCCAAACATCTACAATCCAATGTATCAAGCGGATGCGTAATGATCTGATAAACTCGCACAGAGCAGAAACAAATTTACGATCAAGAAGTTCATACCAAAGGTGAGTAGAGGCCGATGCCAATATACTTAAAATAGCTTATTCCCAACAAAAGGAACAAAGAAAACATAAAAGAAAAATGCTAGAGCGAGGACCACTGCCACAGCAACCACCTACAATAGCAACTCAGAAATGGGCATTGTTGATTTGCATCATTATTAGCGACACAGCATAAACCCAAAGAAAAGATTTGAGAGAGACTTACTTGGAGAGGGTGGTAAGGGAGCTCCCAACCATGCCTCCTCATTCTCAACGATTATTATTACTCAGCAGCCCCAAATGCTTAATTCCTATCACTTTTAAATGTAAGTCTAAAACACTGCCTGATACCAATTTTGCCTAAAGTAAAAATACCCTTGCATGCAAGGTCTCACTGAAAAAGAACAGTAGAGCAAGATGGCATCGTTTTACTGTTCATCTAAAACACAATTTCATGGCCTCTAAACTCCGATCTGTAAATATCTCTTGGCGTTATATATATTACTGCATAAGATAACTATACTAGTCTAACATATTTAAATAAATAATCTTGCAGTAGCACTCTCTATGTATTATGGGGCTGAAAAATCAATCGAGTACCAAATTAATTTAATCAACGTGTTGAATGATTTGTCTTTTCTGTCATTGGCTGTAAAAAGAGGTTTCTAAATTTAGAATCTTCTGGCCCATTCATATGTTAAATCCCTGGATGGCTGGATCTAAGACCCGGGGACAAGGGAAAAGTTCTTATTTTAAGACAACTCTTTTTCAATCAAATAAAATTTCTGTACATCTCCAATTCTTTATCAAAATAAGAAAAAAAAAATGCGATTATTTTGTTTTGATAGCTAACAACTGTTTCATAAAACCAAAGGTTTTATTAAAAAAAATTAAGTGTAAGTATCTCTCCTATGTCAAAGATCTTGCTTGCGATATTTATAAATTATATTTAGTATACTTTTTAATGGTAAAAGACTATATCTTATTTTTCTTCTCCATTTTGGATTGGATTATCTTTCAATGACTATTGTAAGTTTTATGTTTAATATAAAGATTTGTCATTAGTTTGAACTTAACTCAGTTTTATGTGTATATTGTAAGATGTAAAACTGAATTAAAATTAAATTACTTTAACATGCAAGCAAGTCTTTTTATAAAGTGTTTATGATAAGTTTTGAGATAAAAATATATATGTTATTCATTTTGATAACAAATATTTGCACATATTAGATTTGTGATTGTCAAATATGAAGAATTGATCTGAATTTATAGATTTTGCAAATGCAAATGAAGATGAAATAGAGTGGATGAAGATGAAATAACTATTACTAGCACTTGTACCTAAATGAGGTTTAAGGATTACACGGATAGAAAATTATATTTATGTGCATTAAACAATTAATAATAAGTGTTAAATACTGGAATGAAATAAACTTAGGCAAATTTTAATTTTTTCCTTGAAGAAATTAGGTCTTATCTGATTTTGAAATATTTGCATGCAAATTTAAAACATAAAGCAATGCAAATGAAAAAGAAAAGTCATCAAATTGACAAAAAAACATGCCAATGGAAATAGAATGTTTCCATCCAATTGGCAAATCAATATATATCTAACTTTTACATGTTAAGTGAGATTTTGGAGGCTTTCACCTAATATTTGGAGGTTTTTACCATTAAACCACAGCTCAAACTTGTTTTAATCTCAAATCTCACACTATATGTAGCCTTATCAGCTAATTAGTCAATTTTCTTGATTCATTGATTTTACCTATTTTACTTATTTATTTTCTTAATCATTTAACTATTTTGATTTTTTATTCTTATTTTGAAGATTTATTATTCATTTTAAGTAATTAATTCACTGAATGTTTTGATGATTTATTAAATTAATTTGTAGATATTTGAGTTTAAAATGAAAAATTCAAAATTTACACATTACAAAATTATATAAATTGATTAAATAATGAGAATTATTTAATTAATTTATTTTAGATTAAGTGAAATGATTTTAATTAATGATGGGTGATTGTTAGTTGTGAGGATAGAGTTAGTGAAATTTAAATGTCTACATTTTTCCCTCTTTGAAATGACATTGCAATTGCAAGAGAAATGTTCTTTCAAAGAAAGTAGATATCAACATGTGATGATGGAAGATGCCCCAAGAATCAAAGATTAAGGATTTATTTATTTGGAAATGTTACTAATGTGGAAAGAATACATCCCAAAAATAATATGAGGATTGCTTGAGATTGGATTTGAAGGATGCTTCAATGCTTGGAGAGGCTTCAAATTTAGGATTGGATAAATTTAGGATTGATGGATGATAGGATGCCCCTTCAAGATGGTGGGATAGTTTTGAAAAACATGGGTATGCTCTCAAAATGGATGAAATAAAATTAATAAAGGGATGGAAAGGTTCAGACTCTGGGTTGGGATGTGGAGTTATTAAATGAGATTATTCTAAATTATAGATTATGATGTTAGAAGTGGAAATGAAGGAGTATGGAATCTTTTTGGAGTAACTTGAGTATAGGTAGATACTAAGAATCTATGAAGAGATTCTTATATGTTTGAACAAAAAAATTGATTTACATATACGCTATGCATCATGATATAATGGGCTATGATGATGATTCATATAGGATTGACTTGAAATAATAAAAAATAAAGACAATAATAAAGATAAACAATATATTATAAAATTCACTCTGATTTTTTTGCTATGCGAGAAAGCACTGAAGACGGCTCAAGAGGGAATGCAAATGAGAGGTGATGGTGTGACAATGGCTCAAAGGCCACCCTAACTAGCAAAACACATCTGAAAGAGGCGAAGGGTGAATGCCGCCATGCCATGGTTTCTCTCAAGAGTCCTACCTCTCCTTGGACCATTACTCTGAGCAACTCGTGGCTTCTTTCCTTATTAATGGTTGTAGGAACAGACAAAACCCCTTTCATGAGTGTTTAGAATTCTGTAAAACTCAAGTGGTTTTAGATAGATCCTTGCCACTTCCTTCATTGGCCTTTCAAAATACTAATCCCTTGCATGTTTTCTCCTTGGGGGATACAGAGGTATTCTTATCAGATGTCCTGGCGGACCTACATATAGAGGATGCTTGTTTTGATTCATTGGTTGATGACCTAAGGAATAAATCCATACTTGTCTGATGCCTCTGCAAGAGACCTCAAATTAAAAAAAAAATCTATTGGATGAGGAGGTCTTGGAGTAACATTCCCCTTCTGGACATTGACATCCTGGACTTTGGCTTTTTCCTACTTTTTTCTTGCTTTGTTTCGCCTCTGAGAGTGAATACACCTTTGTTAAGTAACAGGGCCCTTAGTTTTATGGTCAATCCTACCTCTATTTGATAGATTGGTCACCTTTCTTTGCTTTGTTTATAGAAAATGACACGATGGTCCTAATGTGGATCAAGTTGTATAATCTCCCTTTAATTATGTGGGAGACTAATTTCATCAAGAATATGATCAAGCAAGTTGATACTTTCATGAAGTTGGATGTCAGTGCCCCCCCATCACAATTTACAAAGGTTTACACCATCATTGACATCTCCAAACCTATGCACTCATAACATGGACCTAGTTCCTCAATTATGAAGGTCTCCCCTTTAAATGTTAAATAACTGCAATAGAATTAGGCACGAGATTGTAGGTTGCACTTCTCTAAAGACTACCACCTCTCGTACTTTATGTCTCAAGAAATGGGTCAAGAAATCAAGGCTCCCAAATGTGGAACCTATGTCTACTCCTGAGGCCCCAATTTTGGGCTCCTCTAAATTGGATAAATCCTCCCTCTCACCCACTAGTGACCTCAAGGAGGTGTCATCTCCCCAACCCATTGTGGACCCCCCTCTTAATTGAGGTGACTAGAAATGAATTTGATTTTGAAGGCTCTATATTCCTTCATGGATGATTTGGATGAAGACTACTCTAATTTTTTGGATCTTGAAAAACTAGTGGTCCCAATTAAAAACCACTCCCTTGCTCAATCTATGAGGGCCATCCCCAAACCAAACTTCCCTGCCAAAGGAGAAAAGGGGTGTAAACCTGAGGCTGAGAAGCTCTAGATCGAAGGCAGAGATGTGGTTGATGAAGGAATGCAGTGGAAAATGGATGCCCTCCTCACTAGAAGTATGAGGAAGGGGAAGGCCAAAAAGGTCACATGAGTTTTTCTCTTTGGGGTGGTGGAGTTTTCATTTTTTGTGTTGGTTGTAACTTTGTTTCTAGTTTGTAGTTGTTTCTTGGTTTTCTCCTTTGTTTTTTGTACTTGCTTTGGTAGTATTAGTCCCTTTTTCATCTTATATGCTCCCCACTTATGGGTTTGAAGCAATTCTTTTTTAATAACTTTAATATGTGGGTGTTTCTCTGCATGTAGCTATTAACCTATCAAAAAAATTAAAGATAAACAAGTAAGCATGCATAAAATATAGAAAGGTAAGACAAACAAGACTTTTCCCTTGATCAAGATAAAAGCTATCATTAATTATTTTATGATTATGATGATGATAATGTTGTTGATCATGGAATGATATTTCCTAAGAACATGAGGATTGGGAATGATATATCTTGATAATAATGATTGGTTACTTTAATAAGGTTTGGATTTTGGCACTTGACAAAGGATGAACCTTATAGATTTCTTTTAGACATATGTTGGGTTGCATGGCTATATTTAGCAAGATTATTATGGACGGCTGCAAAAAGTTGGGGTGGAAAAAAGTGGCCAAATTTTGTAAAAATAATTTAAAAGGCTATAATATGAGCGCGTTATAGTCTATTATAACAAAAAAAAACAAATCAAATTCATTTCATTTCATTGTCATATTTTCTTAGCCTGCGGCTAGCAAACCTTGTGATAGCACGCTCACATTCTAGAGAGGTCAAATCCTGTAATTTCTTCATCGAATATTTCCAATTTCTTTGACAAGATGCCACCATGTCAATGAGGAGGTCGAATGAGTAAGCATTGTTTTTTTTTTGTGAATTTTTTGTTAAATAGGTAAATTTATATTTTTTTAATGTTCATTTATTTAATTTATAGGAGTAGAAAATCAACTTAAAAATAATTCTCCTCCTCATGAGCAAGCACATGAAAAATATCCTGATGAACAACCACAACAATAAACTCCTCCAATAATTCCTCAACATCCTCCTAGAACTCAACAAAATTTAACAAGGGAAATTGAAAACAACAAAAATATTTATTGAGGAGTTAATTATGAGGTTGAACGATCCTGTAAGTTCAACCTCAAAAAGAACCATGCTTGGAAATTCCCTTCAAGCCATGTTAACACATGTAGATGCAATTAGTAGACAATTAAGTGGTTGGGAGGATAAGAGGCAGGAGTGTAGATATTTTTATGGAGATAAACTTTCATACAAAGAAGTAAAATAATTGCAAAATTACAAAAATATAACTTGTGCTCACTATTCACCAACCCACATACAAATCAAACTCTTGACCTTAATAGTAAGAGGTTTCCAATATATTGGTGCAACCACCAAGGGATTAAGGAGAATTTTTGGAAGAGGTGGTGGATGGTTTTTGACCATCCTCCATGCAACAATAACGAGGACCCCCAATATTTCTTGAGGAAACTCTATTGTGAGTTCATCCACAAAAAAATCCCTAACTATTTTGATATGCGAGACTTTCATGGAGAGGTGGTGGTTTGGCACACGATAGACCAGATGCTCATCAAGATCCTCAATAGCAAGGTATATGATCACTCGCTAGGTCATATTACGAGCACATTTTTATCCCTTCCATCATGAAGGAGAGTGTTGAGATTGACACTCTACAATCTATTAGCTCTCTGACCTAGAGTATCATCCAGCGTGTGAGTCATACAATACAGTGTCAACCAAGAGAGAGTTTGAGGGGTAGGGTTCCACCCCATTCTTGTTAGGCTTGCGGGTCAGCCTGTACATATGACCCCATAGATAGTCAAGAGATTGGTGCACATGATACGTCTGTAGCTACCCAGTTGGTGATGAAAGATGCCATGTTGAATGAGGCTTTCATCCTTGATACTCAAGTAAATGTTACCATGTTCATTGAATTTCATTTATCAAATGTAATATTAACTAATTTATTTTAATGATTGTAATAAAATATTAGGGTCATAGTGTTGATACTATTAACATCGGCCCTCCACCTATTTTTTACTCCACGACATCTACTATTGAGGTATGTAACTAGTAAACAATTATAAATATTACATGTGAATAGCATTGTTATATGAATAGTATTGTAATATCTGATTTTGGATGTTGAATACATTAATATTCAAGGTTTCACAGCAACACGTCTGAGTTTCAGTGGAGTACAAACCTTCACACAAGTAATAGAATAAAAAATTTAACTAATGAATTATATGTAATAGATTTGTCTAGTTTATATTCATATTGTTGTTTACATTGCATTGCACATTGTTCAAACTCAAAGCATTACTTCACATTGCATATTAATAACTCAATGTTACAGATGACAAAATTTCAATTACAATATAGTCTTTTAGAAAGTCAACATAAGCAGTGATGCAATTACTTCACAAAGCATAAGTAATAACTAGGTGTAGACACATAAAATTGACATCATGCATATTTAACTAATCATATTCACTCATCAATTAAATAAACCAAGTTTAATTGATTAATCTCTAAGGATCATCCATCTAAAATTAAATAAATTAACTTTATCCCATCACTATCCCCCTTAGCTAAATAAATCAAATATTTATTTAACTAAATCTTTATCACTTTTCATCTCCCTTTGATTTGATTTAAATCAAAGAAATCAAGTCAATGGGTCAAAACATCCTAATCATCATTAAGCTAATCTAATCCTAATTAGCCTAACATAACTACCCATCACATTCTTTAGATTTTGCCACTTGCACAAATAAATCAATTTATTGATTTATTAAATCCAACATTTTCCATCAACATGGCATCTTTGAGGAATATTCCATCAAGTTTGAATTCAAAATCAAGTGGACATGTACATCCAACAAAGCAATTAATGTCTCTTACATGTCCCTTGCAAAGGTCAAACTAAGCATTAACTCTCAAATTCAAATTTGAAATTTCCCCCTCTTGGGCACATTTCCCAAATCTTGCACATCCCTCAACCTATGACATGATAACAAGTGGCCTCTTTTCATTGGCTTGTTTTTATCCCACATTGCTCTCTTATGAGCACTCTTAGCATTTGAGAATCTACAAATAGAGAGCTTCATTCATCAACAAATCCTCCACAACTCCACAATCTTCATGCAAAGTCATTCTCTTAAACTGAGAACTGATTTTTTCCACCATCATTTGCAACATAAAGCTTATCAAGGATTGGGAAAGGGCTATTTTCCACAATAGCACCAATCCACTATGAGATAAATATACTTCATGTTTTCATATGCTTTTGTTTGGTTTTGTTGTTTATTTTTTTTGCATTTGGAAGCATTGATGTATTATTCCATAGGGATGTCTTATTTGATTTGCTTAAAGTTTACTAATAGTTATTTGTTTTGAGCAAATGTAGATTTAGCATCTACACTAGGAATAGTTTCCAATTGCATTTTCTTGTCATGGCATTCCAAGAGACCAAATTTTATTGAGGCATTTTTTCAAATAGTTCACTGCCTTGTCTATGATATGGATGCTTGGAAAAAATCTATGAAAGCATAATAGTAAGTAATAGCATATACAAGACAATGAGTTTTTTGAAAAAATTCCTCAAAGAACATTTATGGTCTCATGGTGATGTCCATTACCATGAGACCCAATTTCTTTGAGGAATTTTTCCAAACAGCTCACTGCCTTGTCTATGCTACCACATTTTTCATACATGTCTACCAAAGCATTTTATCAAATAGTTCACTTCCCTTATGCTATGGATAAAAGCCTAAAATAGGTTCTTTCCAACAAACTATGGATGCTTGGAAAAAATCTATCAAAGCATAATAGTAAGAAGTAGAATAGACAAGGAAGTGAGTTGTTTGAAATAATTCCTCGAAGAAATATGGTCCAATGGTGATAAAATGGCATTTCATCACCATGAGACCAAATTTATTTGAGGAATTTTTTAAACAACTCACTTCCTTAAGAATAGAAACCAAGCCTTTAGCCAAAATTCCCCTCCAAATCCTTTTCAAGGTCCTCATCCTCATCCTCAATTTGCTAATCCATGGAAGCTTCTACCCCTTATTCCACTTTCATATCCCACATCCTTAAAATGCACATCACCCCACTATTACCAAGAAAATTCATCCCATTTCTCTCATAGTATCTTCCTCCAAGGACTATTTACAAAGTTGATTGTTTCCCCATGCAAAAACAAAGTGGTGCAATCTTCCCATATCATGCATCCACCTTCATCACCCCCACATCAAGATAAAACCTAATACCTTAAATCTTAAATGAATCCCCTATCAAGACATCTATCCAATTTGAAGAGTCTATAAAACCTTCCTCCCTCATGACACCATGTATATCAAATGAACTACGTCCATCTCCTAATCCAAAGCATGCTAACATAGATTCCCCTACATATAAAGATCAAGGAAACCCTTCCCTTCCATCATATGATCCCCTTCCTTCTCATTATCCCATTTCCAATCAAGAACAACATATCCCTTCCATCTCATCTAATGATATATTTCCATCTCAAGAGAAAGATATCCCTTCATCCCCCTCTCACAATCCCCTCTCCCCCACTTCATCTAATGACATCCTTTTGTGTCTAGATCAAAGTACCTCTTCCAATCCATTATATGATTGCTCTTGAAATGTGGTCTCAAAGTACACCTTCCACCCCATATAATTATCATCTTCCCCTCATGATCAAAACACCCATCCCTCTTCATCTCATGATCCCCCTCCATCTCATTACTAAGACCACACTATACCATCCACCCCATCCCAACATAATAGCATAGAGATGTCAATGTTCAATATTTGAAAAAAATGTCTCAAAGAAATGCGGTCTCATGGTGATGGAATGACATGACAGAAAAAGTTGTCATGACATTCCATCATGTGCCATGAGACCACATTTCTTTGAGACATTTTTTTAACAATTCACTGCCTTCTCTATGCTACCACATTTTTCGTACATGTCTGCCATAACATTTTATGAAATAGTTCAATGCATCATTACTAGGAATAAAAGCCTAAAATAGGTGCTTTCGAACAAATTGTGGATAGGGAAAATACTAAGCATAATAATAAGAAATATATAGTTCAATAAGTACTCAAAATTTTGTTGATTATCTCATACATTATAAGTCATGATTTGCATCACTATTCTACTTTTTATGATTGAATAATTTGTTGTTTTATTTTTAGATGTTGCAAGTAGAATCACCTCTAAATGTAAATAGGGAAATGGAGCAATGATTATCTAGTGCAATAGACAACTCGATGCCTCTTATGAGGGTATGAAGCAAATTAGTAAATTTCAAATTACATTCGTTGTTATAACTATTAGTTAGTGAAAAATAAAATGATTATTGACTTGTAGTTTAATCTCTATTTGGATGGTTTTTATAGGACTTGGGTGTGCCACAACATGAGAATATGATTCTTTCATGTGAGAAGAGAGATTTTCTAGTGGTAGTAAGTGATTATTTTGTTAAATATATCATTTTTTACAATGTAATTTATTTATATTAATGTCTTTACTTATTATTGTAATAGTTGAAGCTTGATGAGGAACTAAACCCCAAGAGGATCGGCCCTTGAGTTTATTGTAAATGAGTGGCATACACATTGCCATCCACCCAACCACCAAAGACTACCTATTTGTTTCATTCACCTGGAGGGAAATGACTTTTGAGTGGGGATTTTTGTTGTATGCCTATATGGCATTTTTGGACATATTTTGTATTGCATATACTTGAACATTGTATGCCTATATGGCATTCTTGTAAGCCTATATGGCTATTTTGTATATATTTTATACTTATATCAACATATATTGATGTATGCCTACATGGCTATTTGTTTAATATAAATATTTTTATTGATGGTGTCCATATTTGCATTATAAATCCATTTTTCAATATATACGAGTTACGTGTATTCAAGTGTATAATTTACAACTTACGTGTGTATACTTTGTGACTTACTTGTTTTCATGTGTATACCTTGTATTCATGTTTATACTTTGTATTCATGTGTATACTTCATGGCTTACGTGTATTTGAATACTTGTGCTTCACTTATTCACATGTATTCTTCACTTATTCCAATGTATGCTTCATGCTTCCAATGTATACTTCACTTATTACACCTTTCATTTTCTCATGGTCTTGAAATTTAGTATTTGGTTAGCCCTATTGGGAATTAAGGTGTCTCAACCTTGGAAATTCCTAAGTTATTTATTTACTATTATTTTACATTTTCCCATGGATAAATATCATTTGGGTATGTGCAGGATCATGATGGGCCAAAAAGTGGTGATATGATGGGTATTTGTAGGGTATGTGGCTGACGACTTTTTTTAACCCAAAATTAATGAAACGAAAAGGGTTTTTAAAGAAGATTCTCAGCTTTCCATCAATATAAATCATGCTTTACTTTGAATTTAATAAATAATTACTATCCATTTTCTATTTCAATTACTACTAAAGTCCTGATTGATAGGTTAATTGAAAATCATCTATAGCTTTCAAATGGTATCATATTTTTTGAATCTGAAACATGCGTCACATTCTATGATTCGTATACTATAGGATTTTAAAAAAAATTGAATTTCATGAAGTTTTGACCAAGCTAAGGTGGTTAGACATACTAGTTTAATATTTTTTAAAAGTTGTAATAAAAAAATCATAATTAATTTTTTACTTGGAAAATAATTACAAAAAATACGCATCACATCGGGACATGAGTCCTCTACTTATATCTAAAATATTATAAGAAAATATTATCATTTTATTGTGGTTAGGGTGGTCAGACAGACACCTACTTCTTATTTTTTCCCTGAAATTTAAGTACTACTACATTGAAATTTCAAATTTTCACCAAATAGATTTTGTTTAAAAAAAATAAACCTAGTAGTTTAGAAACTACATTCAATTTGCTATAAATTCTATTCTTACATATTTTTGAAATAATATAGATAACTTATTCAATTTTTTACGTCAAGTTGCCTAACTTTGATTTTTCTAATTTTTTTGCCACTTAAGGGCCTGTTTTTTCCATGATGATCCTGCACATACCCATTTTTGTTATTAAATATTTGTGCTCCATCAAAAGGGGCATGAGATTTTGATTTGTAACTTTTTGCACATGTTGATGCCTTGAAAAATAAGTTATTAGTTGTCAAAAGATGCCCACTTAGTGATATAACATACAAAGCCTATTTTTAAGGATGTTATGGCGGATTCTATGACAGCTATAAGGGCTAAAAGTGGGGGATATTATTTTGGACATGAGAATCATCTATAACACGTGTAAGAGAATATTTTCATAGCTATTGAGGGTTTATGACACATGTAATAGCATCTCTTATTTTATAGGGATTCTTATGACATCTTGTAAGCAGGTGTAATGTCATGTAAGAGACCATGTTTAGCATATAAGGGGTCGAATGGATTCTTATCATGGTATTTTTTAACCTTGTTTTGACCCATGGTAATTTTTTATGGTGGTATTTTGAGCCCCCATGAGTCTATATATTGATGGGTTGAGTTGGAGACACTATGAGAGGTTTTATAGGTGCACAAATGCTACCAAATTGAATAGGAGTTAGAGTGATTGTATTGTGAAACACCATTGTTGTTAATACAACTATTCATTTCTTCTTTGGTAGAGTTTCTTCCCAAAAGTACTTCTCCACATAAACACTGTGTTATGTGATGTGCTTTCTTTTCTTTGCATTTTTATTGCTTATAGTTGTTTAAATCTCCATTTTGTTTACACTACATAATTTGGTTAACAATAATCTGTTAAACCTTCCATTATCGCTATTCTTTTACCTTTTTTCTAACATTTGGTATCAGAGCCTATTGAGTTCTATGTTCTGGGTGGTAGAATGAAGGTTTTTTTAGTTTTAGTGGGAGTTTTGTTGAGCTATTTTTTGCAGTATTTTGTGTTTAACCATGGCTGCAACTTCTAACCATTTGGATATGAAAAATTTATTGAAGCTGGTTTTGAGTTTTGGATACTGAAAATGGAGGATATTCTTGAAGAATGAGATCAATGGGTAGCTGTAAAAAATGAAAAGAAACCCAAGAAAATGAGTGATGAAGATTGGGAGAAGATCGATAAAATGGTGTGTGGTACTATCAAACTGTTTCTTTATGATTTTTTTCTCTTGAATGTCTCAAAGGAAAAGACTGCATATGCTTTATGGAACCAAATAGGTGACATCTATCAAGCAAAAAGCCTAGTAAATAAACTCTACTTGAAGCGAAAGTTGTTTTCTCTTAAGATGAGGCAAGGTGATTCTATAGCTGAGCATTTAAATTCTTTTAAATTTTTTTTAGTCAACTAGCCTCTATTGATGTTAATGTTGAAGAAGTAGATAAATGCATTATGCTTCTCTATTCTTTACCTAAATCTTGGGATAATTTTGTACTTTCTATCATTTCTAACATGAAAGATCCAAAGATGGATGCTCTTATAACAACTTTGTTGTCACAAGAAATGAGGAAAAAGGAAATGGATAGTGCAGGTGATACTCTCAACATAAGGAGAAGGCCTAAAGAAAGAGGGTATAAATGAGATAAGAATGGGCCTAAGGATAAATCTAAGGATAGATCTAAGACTCTTGGAAAGAAGAATAGAGTGAAATGCTAGAACTATGGAAAAAAGGACATGTGAAGAATGAATGCAAAAATCCAAAGAAACAAGTTGATTCCTCCACAAAGAAATCCTCAAATTCAGGTGATGAAGCTTTGGTTTCTTGTCTTCATACTATGACTAATGAACAATGGTTAATTGATTCAGGATGCTCATTTCATATGACTCCTCATAAGGAGTGGTTTTCCACATATGAGAAATATGATGGAGGTGAAATCTACCTCGATGATAATTCATCATACCCAATTGTTGGAAGGGTTAATGTTAAGTTATGTTTCAGTGATGGTAGGATTAAAACCATTGGACTAGTATTTTACATGTTCCTGGAGTAGCTAGAAATCTGATTTCAATTTCAAAGTTGAATGAATTGGGAATAAGTGTAACCTTTGATAAGCATGGTTGCAGATTGGTAAGAGGGATTTTCTGATAGCGAGAGGGACAAGAAAATGAACCTTGTTTAAGTTGTAAGTCACTACTTTTGTAAACTCTACATATGTAACTGAAAAATATGAAAATACTTGTATGTTGTGGCACCATAGATTTGGCCACATTAGTGAAATTGGTTTCAAAACCATTTTGAATAAAAATTTGTTAGATGGTTTTACTTATTCTGATGAGGGTTTTAATTTTTGTGAACATTGTGTGTTTGGTAAACAAAACAAAAAATCATTTCCTTTAGGCAGTACTAAATCTAAGAATAAATTGGAATTAATTTATTTAGACATATTTAGTCCTATGGATTTGGAATCAATTGGAAAATATAGACATTTTGTCTCCTTCATTGATGATGTTACAAGATATAATTGGTTATATTTTATGAGGCATAAATTTGAAGTTTTCACTAAGTTTAAAGAATTTAAAGCCTTAATTGAAAAGCAAACAGATTGTAATATTAAGGTTTTGAGGTCTAATGATGGAGGGGAATATTTTTCTAAGGAATTTGATGAATTTTGTAAGCATGTGAGAATTGTTAGACAAAAAACTACTCCTTACACTCCTCAATAGAATGGAGTGGCAGAAAGGATGAATCAAACAATTATGGAAAGAGCTAGAAGAATGCTAAGTAGTTCATGGCTTGACAGATGCTTTTGGATAGAAGATGTAAGTATTGCTTGTTACTTGTTGAATAGATCTCCTTATAAGCCTCTTGAAATAACACCTTATGAAATTTGGATAGGTAAGAAACCTTTTATTTCACATTTAATGGTGTTTGGTTGTGAGGCTTTTGTTCATGTGCCTAGAGAAATATAGACTAAGTTGGATCCAAAAGCTGAAAAGTGCATTTTCATTGGATATGGTGATAATGTAAAAGGCTATAAGTTATGGAATCCTCTAACCAAGAAAAATATCTTTTCTAGAGATGTGATTTTCAAGGAGCTTAGTGTTATTTCTGATCTTGAATAGCCAAAGGAAAAAGATAAGGAAAAGAGAGTGCATTTTGAACTTAAGCAAGAAGATGCACCTCAAGAAGAAAAAAGAGTTAGACTTGAGGATGAGGAGGAAGAAGATGATGCATCAGATGAAGTTACTGATCATTCCAAAGAACATGAAATTGAAAATCAAGAAGAGGTTGAGCAAGTTCAAGAACAAGAGCCTCATACTCCTATTCTCTGGAGATCCATAAGACAATGGAATCCAGTTGATGGGTATAGCCCACCTGATTTCTGTTGGCCTCCTACAATGATCTAACAACTAAGCCCTTACAGCTTTGATTTAGAGATTGGACATCTAATCTAAATAGCTATCTCAATCATCATGAAGGTGCATTTAACTTGTCAACCTAGGGACATAGACTTGAAATGGGTCGGCATAGTTGTGCACTAGGAATCCATAGTAGCCATCTTCATTCTACAGCTAAGAAAGACATAATGCTGAAAGTAAATTGCTTAGAAAGAAACAACATAACTGCTAAACATCAACCAATAACTATACTAAGTTGAAATACATGGCAAAAATGAAAATCTGAGAAAACAAACAAGAAACTACTCTGTCTACTTTGATTGCAGGAACAGTCACAGAATGGAATTCTAGTGGCTACAGGAACATATAGTCTCAAATTCTTAAGTAATTGTTGAACAAAAATTAATAAATAAACTAAAGGATGGAATGCTCACCAAGTGGGCCCCCTTAGATGAGTATCCCTTAAGACAAATGTAAACTCATATGCATAAACTTATAACTTCATTTTATTCATTGGAAAACATAAGTACAATAGAGCAGCATAACTATATTACTTGAAAAACTAAGAATGCGAGTACATCATCAAATCAATCAACCTCCTAAGAAGGAGCATTCAAGTCTTATTTGTAGGAAGTAAAACTACTATCTACCTAGCAAGGTGATCAACTCCAATAGATTAGGAGGACGCCACTTTAGAGAGAGCATGAAAAGTGGAGAGGAGGTTATGCATGCATGGAATCTGGTCAAGCATGTTTTCCTTAATGCAAATCTAGCACAATAGTAACTCCTATATTCACTCAACAAATAATTAAGACCATTTACAAGGTGGTTACAATTCTTCGATTTGAACTAGGAATCTCCCTCTTCCTGAGAGTTTTCCCTCCATTGACCTTTAAATGACCACCTTGCTGACTTTGATGGTGAATTACCACTTGGAAGAATATTCCTCAATTTTGTAGGCTTTAATTATCTGCATAACAATATTAGTACGCACAACAAGTGCATATCTATAACTATCTTAAAGTAACATTCATTAATACACATGTAACATTAGCATACATAGTTCATATAGCATGTCAATGTCATTTGAAGGTTACAAAAATAGCTTATGCCTAATGTTTATGGTTTTGAGGAAATATCATAAAAAGGTCAGAATCCAATCATCAAAGTCTATGACAACTATAGCAAATAGATAATAAACTCTATCAAAATTGATTCATAAATTGGACTCATCACTCCCCCTTTGCTGGTCCTCTAGCAGAAGAAGAAGGGTTGTTCTTTTGCTTAGTTAATGCCCTGAAGTTTGCAACTACTAGCTATCCTACATCAGTTCTTGCAGTACGTGAATTAGGGTCCCAATAGAACCCTTGTTGCTTGTCCAACTTTCTCCATCTCCATCTCTTTGCAGCTATATCATACTAATAATACTTGAAATTTTGCACAGGCCATAATAGGATAGGTGGATAGAAATTTAATAAAATCCAAAATTGTCCCTTTGTCTTTCTAATCTGTATATATCTATCAACCCTCTTGCATGTTGCAGCATAGTTCTATAGAGAGTGAGGCTCAGCTTGTTTTAACTCATCAGTCAGACTATTCTACCTTTGTGACAAATTTCCCATTATGGATTCCCCTATGGTTTTTGCTATCTTCTCATATTTTGTATAAATTGCTTCTCTCAGGAAAAATCCTACTGCCATAGCTTGGTCAGTAAAAAAATTTGTGCCAATCTCTGAAAATGTCTCCAGGATTTCTAGATTCAACCCTGATGGGCAGGGGAGTGTTGGATTCTATTTTCCTATAAGTCTTGAACTGTTGTCCCCAAGTAATCTCATTATGTATCCAAGACATAAATTCCCTCAATTGGGTATCCCCAACATACAACAATGGATTCCAATCATGATCTTGGGTCACAACATAGTTATGCAAATAGAATTCACACAACAAATTCTTCATTTCAGGAGGAGCAATTTGATAAGCATGGAAAAATTCAAGAGGAGTCTCAATGGAAGGATTCAAACCTGAGATAATCCTTGCTAGTTTAAAAGAAAAATTCTTCTCCTTCAAATATAGAGCATAGACCCTTGGAGGAGTCCTGCACTCTAATATATGAGGTACTAAGGCTACCATATTGTCCACCTTTTCCTTTAAAGCAGCAATTTCTACATTCTTATCTTCAATCTCTTCACCTCTCTTTTGAATTTCCTTCTTCAGCCTACATTTCTCCTCTTTCCATTCCTCTTCCCTCATTTTCATCTCTCTCCATAAGTTCATTGCTACCATGTGCATTGAAAAATCAAAGGGCCTATGTATTCCTACCAAAAAATTTCCTAGCATTGATGCTTTCTCTTCATGTGGCTCCAGCTATAGGGATTTTGTTTGTTTAGACAATTTCGGCTGCAAGGGTGTTGACTATTCTCCTAGTTCTTGTTGCAGGGACTCTTGCCCTGGCTCTTTCTCTTGCTATAGGAACTCTTGCTTATACTCCTACTATAGGAGCTCTTGATTTTCCCCATACTCTTTGACTTTCAACTTGTTCAACGATGGTAGCAAACTCTGCCAATGTTATATTTGTTGCTTCCTCAAATATGTCCATTTCCTCAACATTCATCTACCCCATTCAGGCTTCTCTGTCCTCTCATGATGTTTCTCCAGTCCTAGGGCTTCCCTACAGAGAGATACTAGCAACTGGTCCAGTTGGTCTTTTTTTTCTAGGAGGTCTCTCATGTTCCTCTTTGACTACAAGAAGAATAGTGTCAGCCTTGTGTTTCTTAGAGCTTGGTACTTTCTTTTCTGTCATTTTCTTTTTAGCTTTTCCCTTCCTTATTTCTGCCTCTTTCTTTTGTGCCCTAGTTTCTAATTAGGATGCCAAGAGGGACATCATCATCAAAATTTGAAGAGGAACTTTCTTTGTTTGAATGTTCTACCTCAGAAGAACTAATCTCTATGGTTTGTTCAAGTATAGGAGGGTTTACACTAGGACCTGCGCTAGAGGTTGAGGCAGCAAGAGTTGCTTCAATTGTGTTCAATCTCCTACTAGCCCTACAAAGTTGAGGCAAAACCCTAGGTTGCAAATGATGTGGTCTAAATTGATAAATTTTTAAAAATTCTTCCCAAGTAATTTTAGACACAACATGCAAATATTTTTCTACCAGTAATTTGATTAGACAATGGTGGTAAATGGAATTACCCCTACCTTTTTGGGTCTCAGACACCATGATTGAAAGGTGGCATAACACGTTTGGCACATTCATTCTTCTCTTGTGCCTCATATGATTCAGGAGTTTGAAGTGCATAGAATGTAGATTCAACTGCCGACCTTTGTAGGTACCATACTTCACAACATAAACAACTACTTGCTTCCATGGCTCAGGCAGAGATATTTTCTTCACACCTTGCTTGTCCACATTCAATGGACGGTTGCCAAGTTCTATAAATTCAGTCCTAGCTAACCTTGTGTCTCTGGTAGTAGGGTAATGTTCACCGTCCGTAGGTAACCCTGTAACTTCTGCAATCCTCTCTTTAGTAGCTATGACCTCCAACCCTTTTACCATGGCCTTTCCTTTAGACAATGTCTGGGAAAATTCCAACGCAATGTCTTCATTAAAACCATTCAGCTTCAAGAAATAATCTAACCACTCATAATTTTTGAACTCGTCTTGGCAAGGTGCATCCTGCAGTAATACATCATGAACCGTAGGTTCATTTTGAATTAACCCTCCTCCCATTGTTCATCTATCTTCAATTAAACAATCACTCTACAAGGTTTCCCTTCCTGCAATCTTCATCAGAAAGCTAAAATTCTCCTTCCTACAATGCTGCTAAATTCCCAACGTCAATGTGAATTTCACCTTTTTGGTGATTTAGGATTATGATAGGAGCAATAAAGGTAGTAAAGGAGTAATAAATGAAGGCTATGATCAAGAAAAATGGTGGCAGTTGATGTCATCTCACACATATGAGCCTTCATCTCACTAAAATTCAAATTGACTCAAATTAAACTTTGTTGACATGAACCAACATGGACTGACATGTGGACATAGTATTTACACTTCCCCTCAACCTAAATTTGATCATATGTCCTCTCATGCGAAGTAGTAATGAAGATTTGACAAGGAAAGGAATAATTACATGTTATGGAGAATGTCTACATTTATTTACATCAATTAAATGAATGTACCAAAAGACAATTGAGATATAACAAATTCAAGTGTACGTACCTGAATTCTTGGAAGATCTATTGCAAGGATTATGGAGAAAGTATCAGTCACCTTTTAAGAAGTTAGTTGAGAAATTAATGAAAATGGAACGGAATGAAGTGAAGTGATGAGGGGGTGATCATGGAAGAGAGAGAAAGGTGGATATGGATGGGCGGATGGGTGAATGAATGAAGAAGTGGACTTCTACAAAAGTGGAATTCTTTATTATGTGAAGTGGCGTACCTTAGTTAGCTAGAAGGGACTCTAGGTATGCTTCCTTCAGTTGCAGGAAGTTCGGGTGTTGCATGCTGAGTGAATTGTTGTAGGAATTACTGTAATGCCCCGTCATAATAACCTAAGGAATGTTGCAATAGTGTATAAAAGTGAAATAAATTTTTTTTAAAGTATAATTATTAAGTTAATTAGTTGCATACATTCATAAAGTTACGAGACGATACACTACTTTGAGTTTCCATAAGCGACTTTAGTATTTCGCATTGCACATAATAATTAATAACATGAAGATAAACATTGCATAACATTGAATTCCATTCAAGATAATATAAAGTACAAGCATGTTTCATTCATTGTATTTGATAGGATATTACAATACTCATCCATCTGATGAGGTAGTTCAATAATAATTATAATTACATTTACATTGTTCACCTCACAACATTTGAGGGATGTTTTTCAATTATAAGTTTTACAAATTACAATGAAGAGAACATATAAGTTTTCAAATGCGAGCTCTCCATCCATGAAGTTCTCGATGCCATGATCAAACTGGGTGGTAAGGTGAGTCGATATGCCACAGGACCAATTTTCTCTAAGATCTCGAATGGCCCAACAAAACGAGGTGCAAGCTTAGAGCCTTTTCCATAACGGATTGGACTCTTTCACAGTCGCACTCAAAGAAACACTCTATCACCTACAGCAAACTGTCGATCTATCCTATGAGCATCGGCATATTTCTTTTGCCTATCTTGAGCTGCTATCAGATGTTCTCTAATACGATCAATCTATTGCTCCATGTCTCGAAGCATCTCATGTCCAAGTAATACTCTATCCTCTAGTCAATCCCAACTAAGCGGAGTTCGACAAGGACGACCGTATAATGCCTAAAATGGTGGCATACCTATGGAACTCTGATAAAAATATATTTATTATTTTTTTATTAAAAAGAAGAAATATTATTATGTTTTAATGGGATGTATAAAAGAATTAATTTATTAAATATCAAGATTTAGATATTTTAAATGATCTAGACATTTGTTTTAGGAATAAAATTGTTATTCTAGAATTATATAATTTTCATTATAATCTATGGATATGAACTTGGGAAAATTGTAGATTTGATTTTCGTATTGCATATAAGATGAATTAAATCTTAGATGAATAAACTCTGGTACTTCAAATTATTGCTTGAAAGGATTTAGTATATCCGAACCATAAACATTTACTTTTCTTGATTTACTTTATATTGTGTTCTTTTGGGTAAATTGGGAAAGTTATAGTTGTTTAAGACTTCCAGAATGAATTGTGTAGAAAGGGTGTACTATTGTTTAAATTTATTTCTTGAGTTGACTTGGGTTGTGCATGTGTTAAATATGGTGTTTTGATACCTGACTTTTGATAAAAGTTTTAATGATCGTTGTGGGTCAATTGTTATTATGTGATGAACTATGTGCACATTATGAACCCTAGTCAGGAAAAATTAGAAACCCATATTATGTTTAGGGGAGTGGCTTTTTATAAGGTCCGACACACAAAGTGGTGTCAGGGTAACTTACAAAGAGTTAGTAAGTTAGTGAAAATTAAAGAACATAGTAGTTAGATTTAAAACTCTTAACAAGATGCTTATGCCTCTCTTACGACTCTTGAGCTAGTTCAGTCTTGAGTATAAGATGAGAAGGCCTGGAAAGGCAAATCAATGTCTTGTTTCTTCCAAATACATTAGATTCCGCAATGATTTGCATTGGGGTCGGGTTTCGTAAGAGGTTACCAAGGTAACCCATGTTGGGGGCCAGAACCTAGGAAGAAACACCAGGGTAACCTTTGCAATATTGCGATGACACTCCACCTAAAATAACAGTAAACCTTGTGTTTGTGATACAATCAATTGTCTAAATCTGGAAGCAATGTAACCAATAGTTTTTTATGTACTAGTGTCTAGGGTTAGTAGATTATGTCTAGGTAACCATATTACTATCTCCTAGCACGGGGGGTGGACCTACGGGTACCACATGGTTGGGTGGAACATGCTATGCACCCCATTGGGTCCCCAATCATCGATTGAGAAGTGCGAAATTGTACCTTGCAGTGACTCTTGAGTTGATCCAGAGTTGAATCCAGTATTGCAGCTTTGTACTCCTTCATTTCAAATGTAACATTCCATTTTATTATATCTTCCCCATTCATGTTGGGAAGTGGCATTGTAATATTTTAACCCTTGATTAATGTGTTAACCATGCTCATGTTATCTTATGATTACTGGTGTATACTTACCATCCATGTGATGTAATGGTGAACATGTTGTGAAAAGTAATGCAGTCTTGTATACTCGAGGGATTTGTTATATGTAGTTCATGTTCAGTTTTCATATCATGTGATATATAATTATGATGTATGTTAGTACTTTAAAAAAAAAAATTGGTGCCATAAATGTTAGATGTATTGTATCCTTTGGGGTTGCTTGGCGGGGCATTACAATTACTCCTTGGAAGTTGGCTTGTGAAACAACCCGAGGTAATAACCATTCGCAAGCAGCTTAAATCTGATTGGTTCAATGCTGGTGAGTTGAACAACACCATTGGAGAAGACTTCAGCAACCTCATATGGTCCTAGCCACCTTGTCTGCAATTTTCTTACATTATCCTAATACCTTGAGTCATAGAGTAGTGCCCAGTCACCTAGCTGGAATTTCTTGTCCTTGATGAATTTGTCATGCTACTTTATTCTTTAATTTTTCCCTACCTCTGTGTGATGCAAGGCCACCTTCCTCATCTCATCCAAAGCATTGAGTTGCATGATTATGTCCCTTTGTGCCTTAGAGATATTCATCCCCAAGTCTATTACAATCCTAAGATTCTTATGTTCAAATTCAATGGGCATCATAGTTGTCTTTCGATACAGCAACTCAAAAGGAGTGAAGTCTATGGTTGTTTTCCAGGTTGTCCTATAGGCCTAGACAGCTTCAACGGCCTATTTTCCCAATCCTTCCTATGAACAGCCACTGTTTTGGTCAGAATGGCTTCAATTTCCCTATTACTCACCTCAACTCAGTCGTTGGCCTGAGGGTGATAAGGAGTAGAATTCTTGTGCCTTATGTTGTACTCATTGACTAGTGTTGTAACAAGGGTTGAGGTGAATTGAGCCCCTTGATCAATCACTATCTCTCTTGGAACCCCATATCGTGTGAAAATATCCCCATAAAGAAATTTGGCAACCTTATTATCTCTTTCATGCTTCATGGCCTTAACTTCTACCCACTTGGTTACATAATCAGTGCATACTAAGATATAGGATTTACCATTTGATGGAGGATCAATGGGTCCTACAAAGTCTAATCCCCATTTGTCAAATGGAGTGATTGCTACCTAAGGGTAAAGGGGCATCTCATCAAATTTGGTTGGCCTTCCCATTCTCTAGCATCTATCACACTTTCTTGTATATCTCCCTGCATCCTTGTGGAGTGTTGGCCAATAATATCCTATATTCAGAATCTTCATTGATGTCCTTTTGGTTGTAAAATGTCCTCCACATAGTTCATTGTGGCATACATGAAAAATATCATGTCTCATCTTCCCTCACACATTTCCTCATGACATGGTCTAGTCTAGTGTAAAACAAACATCCTGCAATCCATTAAAAAGGAAAAGATTTTTTAATGAGCACCCTTCTCTCTTTTAGAGAGAAGTGAGGAGGAGCTCTCCCTATGACCAGATAGTTAGCTATGTCAGCATACCAAGGTGTATGCACACTGATGGAGAATAGATGTTCATCAGGGAAAGAGTCATCAATGACTTGATCATCCTTTGATGTAGTTAGCCTTGAAAGAAAGTCTACAACAACATTGGCCTTCCCTAGCTTATCCATAATGGTTATGTCAAACTCTTGCATCAGCAATAACCACCTTGCTAACCTACCTGAGATCAAGGGTTTAATCATGAGATATCTAATGGTTGCATCATTTGTGTGCACAAATATTGGATAGCTTGTTATGTAGTTCCTGAATTTGTTGAGGGCATAGATTACTACCAACATTTCCTTTTTTGTCACTGTATAATTGAATTCAGATCCTTGCAAGTTTTTGCTGACAAAATAAATAGCATTTTCAATAGTTCCTTCTTTTTGTCCTAAGATTGTTCCTATAGCATAGTCTGATGCATCTGTATAAATGTGAAAAGGAAGCTCCCAATTAGGACCTTTGAGTAGGATCATGAGTCAAAGCTACCTTCAAATTAGAAAATGCCTTGCTACAGTCTTTTGCCCAGTGAAACTCAACATCTTTAGTGAGAAGAGTGCATAATGGTGTTGCTATTTTGTTGAAATCCTTGATGAAATTCCTATAGTAGCCTGCATGTCCCAAGAAACTCCTAACATCTTTTTGTTTTGTAGGTGTAGGAAGATTTGTGATCACCTCAATCTTTGCAAGATCTATTTGAATTCCTTTGTGAGAGATGTAGTGGCCAAGTACTACACCTTCCTGCATCGTCATGAAACACTTTTCACTATTTAAAGATACATTTTGGTCTTCACATTTCTATAGGAATCTCTTGAAATTTTCCAATGCTTCATTAAAATCAACATCCTAGGTAGTGAAATTAGCCATATATATTTCCATGCAATCATGAGAGATATCTAAAAATATGTTAATGACTACACTCTAAAAAGTTGTAGGTGCATCGCATAAGCCAAATGGAAGTTCTAAGTAGACATAGGTCCCCCATGGACAGGTAAAGGTGGTCTTCTCCTTGTCCTCAGGTGCAATTTGGATCTGGTTATAGTCATTGAATCCATCTAGAAAATAAAAGTATTGCTTTCCTACAAGTGAGTCCAAAACTTGATCTATGAAAGGTAGGGGAAAATGGTCCTTTTTGGTGGCAGCATTGAGTTCCCTATAATCAACACAAACTCACCACTTACCTCCCTTTTTGGGCACAATCACTAATGGAGACACCCACTGGCTATCTGAGATGGGGTAGATAAATCCTGCATCTAGCAATTTATGTGGTTTCCCTTTTACAATATCTCAATGAAGGGTTAATTCTTCTTTGTGGCTGCCTCACTGGTGTACAATCATCTCTGATGTAAATCCTATGAGTGCAAAGCTTAGGGTTCAATCCCTTCATATCATGATAGTCCCATGCAAATGCATGTTGGTAAGTCCTCAGTAAGTTTGTCAATGACAACTATTTTTTTTCACTTAGTTTTTTATTAATATTTAGATATTTTCCTTCTGACACTTGCACTTGTGTAGTTATCTCTACCATAGTTGCTTCACTAATGCTTGGTACCTTGAGTTCATATGGAAGCAATGTATAAGACATACCTGTTGTTACAGGAAATTCTACTGTAGGAAGAGCAGGTAGAAGTGTCTTCACTAGATCAGCAGAATGAGAGGATGATGCTTCCTCTACTTCACAATGGTTCTGAATTATGTTAGACAATACTTCATCTTCCTCTTGAAGCTGCAAGGAAGACCTTTTTCCTAACATCATAATTTGTGCCACAAAATTAACTTCTTTGGCCTCTTCACCAACGTGTGGCCATATGGGGTTATCCATATCATGGGATGGCCAAGCAGGAAGGTAGAGAACAAGCTTTTTGGTGTTCTTTCCATCTAAAATAGTCACGTCTCTTGTTTGGCATCCAATATAGGCATTTTTTGTTGCTAACCATAGCCTTCCTAGGATAATGGGGTACTCGCCTAATGTAGCTTTAGGAGAAAGAATCATGAAATATGTTGGGTACTCCCAAGAGTCTAGTTTCACCACAAGTTCTTCTACTATACCATCAAGTTTAACAGTTGAACTATCAGTAAGCTACAGGACAGTAGGAGTAGGTTTTATGCTTGCAACATTTAGTTGTTGCAGGATATCCTTAGTCATTACATTTATTGTTGCTCCCAAGTCAATCAAATCACTTCATTTGGATCTCATTTATAACAACTCCTATGACAGGACTCCTTGGGTCATTATATTTTGGAACAGTCACTTTTCCAAACATAATGTCAGCCAGTTGTCCCACCACAAGAACCATAGTGGGGTCTTTCTTCTTCCTGCCTAGCTTCTTAAGGCATGCTTCCTTAATTGTTTTTCCATATATAGGAACATATTTTATGGCCTGAAATAGAGGTATCTAGACACATATATGCTTCAACTAATCTAAAATGTCAAATTTTGGTTCCTCCTCTTCTTTTTGTTTAGCAATTTCCAACCTATGAGGAAATGGTGGTTCTTGTTCAATCTACCTAACTGGGACTAGTTCAGAATTCTCAAGTGCATTTGGCTAAATGGGGTCATTCAGATGCTCCTCTTCTTCCACGAGAAGCTCAGTGATAATGGGTGTGGAAGGAGCTAGCAAGGTAGTTCTTGAACGCAAGTGGATGTCACTTACACCCACAACATATGCAAGGAATTGATTTGCATCAACAGAGTATACTAGTTGTTGCTGTGGTTTGTTCTTTGGGTTAGGTGTGGGTTGAGCTGGTAGCTGGGTAGGTTTGAGTGTATTTGAACTTGAACTAGTAGGAGGAGGAATTATAGTAGGTTGTTGGGGTTGAGAAGGTGGTTGGATGTAACTGGATGTTTGGTTTGGCCATTATTGTCCTCCCCTCCATTGAGATGTTTGCTGCCAATTTCCTGGAGGTGGTTGCCAATTTCCTTGAAATTGCTGCCAATTCCCCTAAGGTTGCTACCACTACGGTGGAGAGTTTTGGTGATTGGGCCAGCCATTTGAAGGGATATTCCAAGGTTGTGGTGGATATCCTCCATAATTGGATGGATATGGGGGCTTTCATTGGTTACTTGATGCATAAGAATTAAAATAAGGCCTAGCAAAAGATATTGGATCTAGTGGCATACCTTGTCTTGGAGCCCATGGCCTTCTTTGTGCAATGTAGTAGACTTGGTCATCTTCACCCTGGATTGGCTTGAACTCTAGTGGAATCTGCTTACTGTCAATATTAGCTACCATCTTGCATCTACAGTCCTTCTTTTGTCTGCAATGAGGGAAATATTCCGCCAACATTGCCTCTACCTCCTCTTGTTTCTTCTTAGCTTGAAGTGTATCCAGTTGAGTAGCCATATTGTTTATAATGTCTTGCTTGAAGTCTACCAGCAAGTGAGTAATCTTCATTATTGAAACTCCATTAGTAGATGACTTACCCATAGAGGATTGGTAAGCTCTCCCTTTCTTTGAAGCTGCCCTAGAGTAGTTCTGACAAATCTTCTTGATATCCTCCTAATGAACTTGGATGATATCTCCTCCTCCCATCAGGTCCAAGGCATCAGTGCAGTTGTAATTAATTCCTCTTAGGAAAAACAGCTTTTGTGATTCTTCATTGAGTGTATGGTGTGGAGATTTTTGTAGACAAAACAAAAACCTTGCAATGTAATCCTCCAAACTCTCATCTTCCTTCTGCTGCATCCTAAAGATGTCATCTTCCCTCATGTCACCGCCCCTACAATACTCCTTGTACTTTTCAAGGAACTTTATCTTCATGTCATACCATGTCTCCACAGTGTTTCTGCCCAAGCTCATAAACCATCTCAATCTACATAGCTTCTTTCAAGGTGGTAGGGAATAACTTAATCATATGGGCATTAGTTTTATAGTCACAACTCCTGCAAAGTATATCAAACTCGAACAAGAAAGTATCAAGATCTTCTGTGACAAGTCCATAGAACTTAGGAAAGACTGAAGAAAGGATATTTTTTGAGGTTTTCAACTTCATTCTGATGAGTAATGGGGAAAGGAAAAGTTGGTTGGTTAGGTCTATTTTTATTTGCATCACCCATGCCTTCCTAATGTAGTTCCAAAGCAAAGGGATTCTCAAGCTAGTTTTGATCTTCAGAAGAGGTTTCAGAACTGCTCAAATTGGGGAATGCATCAGCAAAGGGGTGTACTTCTTCTTCTTCTTCTCTTAGCAGATTCAAATGCTCATCTAGCTAGAATGGATCAGATTTACTAGGAATGAATCTCCCATGAGCATCTCTCCTCCATCCTCTATGCATACATTATCAACTCACTATCAACCAGCTCACACAAAGAATTGGAATATAGTGGATCATTACTTTCCTAAATCAGGGGTATATAAAGAACAACTTTCAGAAATACTTCAACATGAAAGAAACTATCAATGACTCCAAAGAATTCCCTAGTTTGATACCATCCTCGACAATGGTGCCAGAATTGTTGGCCTCCTACAATGATCTAACAACTAAGCCCTTATAGTTGTGATTCAAAGATTTGAAATCTAATCTAGATAGCTATCTCAATCATCATGAAGGTGCATTTAACTTTTCAACCCAGGGACATAGACTTGAAATGGGTCAGCACAGTATGTGCACTAGGAATCCATAGTAGCCATCTTCATTCTACAACTAAGAAAGACATAGTGCTGAAAGTAAATTGCTTGGAAAGAAATAATATAAGTGTTGAGCATCAACCAATAACTATACTAAGCTAAAATACATGGCAGAAATGAAAATCTAAGCATAAAAATAGGAAACTACTCTGTCTGGTTTGACTGCAGGAATAGTCACATAATGGAATTCTAGTGGTTGCAGGAACAGACAGTGTCATATTCTTAATAATTGTTGAACAGAAAGTAATAACTAAACTAAATGATGGAATTCTCACCAAGTGGGGCCCCTTGGATGACTATCCCTTAACACAAATGTAAACTCAGATGCATGAACTTATAACTTCATTTTATTCATTGGAAAACATAAGCACAATAGAGCAACATAACTGTATTCCTTGAAAAACTAAGAATGTGAGTACATCATCAGATCAATCAACCTCCTAAGAAGGAGCATTCAAGTCTTATTTATAGGAAGAAAAACTACTAACTAACTACCTAGCAAGGTGGTCAACTCCAACAAATTAGGAGGATGTCACTTTAGGGAAAGCATGAAAAGTGGAGAGGAGGTTATGCATGCATGGAATCTGGTCAAGCATGTTTTCCTTAACTCAGATCTAGCACAATAGTAACTCCTATATTCACTCAAAAAACAATTAAGACCATTTACAAGGCAGTTATAATTCTTCAATTTGGACTAGGAATCTCCCTCTTGCTAAGAGTTTTCCCTCTATTGACCTTTGAATGACCACCTTGCTGACTTTGATGGCGAATGACCAGCTAGCAGAATCTTCCTCAATTTTGTAGGCTTTAATTATTTGCATAACAATATTAGGAGGCACAACAATTGCATATCTATAACTATCTTAAAGTAACATTCATTAATCCACATGTAAAATTATCATAGATAGTTCATATAGCATGTCAATTTCATTTGAAGGTTACAAAAATAGCTTATGCCCAATGTCTATGGTTTTGAGGAAATATCATAAAAAGGTCAACATCCAAGTATCAAGACTATGACAACTACAACAAATAGATAATAAACTCTATCAAAATTGTGTCATAAATTGGATTCATCAATTTCTATTGTATATTTGCTTTATTAAGTGTTGATTATGAGCCTAGATCTTATAGGGAGGCTCTCTCTTTAGAGGAAAATGAGTCTTGGTTGTAAGCCATGCAAGAGGAGATGATGGCATTGGAAAAATGTGACACTTGGGATCTTGTTGATTTTCCCAAAGGAAGAAAACCCATCGGATGTAAATGGGAATTTAAAAAGAAATTTGGAGCACATGGTCACTTAGAAAGGTATAAGGCTAGATTAGTGGCTAAGGGCTACTCCCAGAGAGGGAGTTGATTTTGGTGAAATTTTTTCTCCTATCACTAAACTAACTTTTATTAGATTCTTATTTTCTATTACTGTTGCTTGTGATTTTGAAATAGAGCAAATGGATGTTAAAAAAAATTTTTTGCATGGGGATCTTGAGGAGGAGATTTATATGTGACAACTTGATAGTTTTTATGTGAAGGGAAAAGAAAAATTGCTTTGCAGGTTAAAAAGATATTTGTATGGTTTAAAAAAGTCACCCAGAATGCGATGTTATAAGTTTGATGTTTTTGCATTGAAGTTGGGATTTCTTAGGAGTGAAGAGGATCATTGTGCATTTATTAAATTTATTGATGATTATATTCTAATTATTATCTTGTATGTTGATGACATGTTGTTTATTGGTAACAGCAAGGTAATGATTAGTGAACTCAAGAAACAACTTTCTAGTGCTTTTGATATGAAGGACTTGGGGGCTGCTAAATACATTCTTAGAATGGAAATCAAAAGAGATCATGGTAACAAAAAGCTTTAGTTGAGTCAGAGTAAGTATGTCGATATCATTTTGCAGAGGTTTAATATGCATGATTGTAAGTCAGTTACTATTCCATTTCTAGCTGGTACTAAGTTGAGCTTGGATATGTGTCCTACTTCTAATGATGATATTGAGGATATGTTTAAGGTTCCTTATGCTAGTGTTGTTGGTAGTTTGATGTATGCAATGGTTTGCACTAGGCCAAATATAGCCCAAACAATGGGAGTTCTAAGCAGGTTTATGTCTAACCCTAGTAAAGAGCATTGGACTTTTGTTAAAAGGGTGTTTAGATATTTGTGAGGTACTTCTAATTATTTTTTGGTTTATGATGGTACTGATAATGTGGTCAAGTCATTGGACATATAGGGATTTTTTGATGCAAATTGGGAAGGTGACTTGGATAGTCAAAGGTCCAACAGTGGGTACATGTGTTTACTCTATTTGGAGGGAAGTGAGTTGGATGAGTAAAAGGAATCCTACTATTGCTTTATCCACTAATAAAATAGAGTATATGGTTGCTACCCACACTTCAAAGGAGGCAGTATGGTTACAAAGGTTGTTTACACCTGTATTGGTTTTGATTGCAATATTGTTTAGGTCAATTGTGATATTCAAAGTACAATTCATTTGGCTAAGAATATAATGTATCATGATCGAACTAAACATGTTGATATTTAGTATCATTTTGTTTGTGAGTTGATTGTTAATGGTCAGATTGAGCTGAAGAAGATTGACACATAGGAGAATGTTGCAGATGTTCTTACCAAACCTATGAGCATAGAGAAATTTACTTGGTGTAGGAAGGCCATGGGCCTTGGTTATTGTACCTAGTTTATTCCATGATGGAGTGATTCCCCTAGCTCTTGCAAGGTATTTGACAAGTGGGAGAATGTTAGGAATTAAGGTGTCTCAACCTTAGCAATTCCTAAGTTATTTATTTACTATTATTTTAGATTTTCCCATGGATAAATAGCATTTTTTTTATTAAATATTTGTGCTCCATCAAAAGGGGCGTGATATTTTGAGTTGTCACTTTTTCCACTTGTCGATGCCTTGAAAAATAAGTTATTAGTTGTCAAAAGATACCCACTTAGTGATATAACATGGAAAACCTATTTTTAAGGATGCTATGATGGATTCTATGACAATTGTAAGGGCTAAAAATGGGGGATATTATTTTGGATGTGAGAATTATCTATGACACGCCTAAGAGAATATTTGTATAGCCATTAATGTCTTATGATGCAAGTAAGAGCATCCAATATTTTATAGGGATTCTTATGACATCTTGTAAGAAGGTGTAATGTCATGTAAGAGATCATGTTTAGCATGTAGGAGGTTGAATAGATTTTTTCCATGGTATTTTTGAACCTTGTTTTGATCCATGGTAATGTTTTATGGTGGTATTTTGAGCCCCCGTGAGTCTATATATTGAGGGGTTGAGTTGGAGACACTATGAGAAGTTTTGCAGGTACACAGATGCTACCGAATTGAAGAGGAGTTAAAGTGATTGTATTTTGAAACACCATTGTTGTTAATAAAACTCATTCATCTCTTCTTTGGTGGAGTTTTTTCTCAAAAAAAATTCTCCACGTAAACACTATGTTATGTGTTGTGCTTTCTTTTCTTTGCATTTTCATTGTTTACACTTGTTTAAATCTCCATTTGGTTTACACTACATAATCTGGTTTACAATAATCTATTAAAGCTTCTATTATTGCTATTCCTTTACCTTTTTTTCTAACAAGCCCTAGCATTTCTCATTTTTTCCTTCATTGTTTGTCTTGAATATTTATTAATTGATGCTAAACAACTTTATTAGTTGATGCTAAGCAACTTCAATATTTTCAAAAATTATTCACCAAGGATTTATGATATATAGAAGAATGAAGGTACAAATAGAGGAATGTCATAGAGAGAGAGAGAGATACATCAAATAGAACAGTACATGGGATCACATTATGCACATGCAATCACACAAAAGAAAAAGAAATAATGCAAACGACTAGTAAGGCACATGTGAATCAACTTAAAGCAGGTTGTCTAAATCCCAATCATGTGCATTGTATACTAAAGGTGGAAAACTAGCCAAAGGGACAATAGCAAGTGCCAAACTAGGGTCATTACCAAGTTGAACACCCTTCTTAGGAGAATTGTTGTTTAAGCTCATAGAAGAGGAAAACAATGTATTTAATTCATTATGCACCTTCTCATCAATTCTAGTAATCTCCTCATCATCATCTAAATTAATCATGTAATATGAGGTTGATGATAATGTCTAAAGAATATTTTAGCTCTTGTTGTGGTTGCATTATAGGATATTTTTGTTTCAGGGAGGGGGTAGACTCATCATGCATTACTTTAGTCAAGTTTGGATCTTAATTTTCTTTATTTATTTCTTTATTTAACCTGTGAGAAAGGACATGATGTCTCCACCTACGCTCTCTAGCACCTCTATTTATTTTAGTTTTATTTTCAAGTTACGTTTGTGTAGGAGTGGGTTGATCAACCATAGGTTTCTTTTCTTCCCCAAGGAGAGGAACGGAAGGAACCATGAGAGGTTTTTTGACCACTTTCTCTTTGACTTTATAAACTTGTTTTATTCTAGTAGGCATGACAGGAGTGTTTTTGTTGTCTCTTAGTCTTTTGTAGAAAGTAGGTGAAGGTTTTTTCTTAGGCTAGTCTTGGTTATTTAGAATTTCTTTAGGTTCAATCATGGTTTTGTCAAAGGTGGTGGGTGGAGGCATGTTTTAGATGGATAATTTTGCTATTTTCTTTGCCTTGAACTTTTGATATGATTTGAAAAATAAGTCTTCTCATGGTTGATAGGTTCTATAGGCTCATGCCAAAAGAAATCTAAGGAAAATTTTCCATAGGAAGACAAAGGGTTAAAGCCACTATGATACACAGTGAAAATTTTATTGTCAAAGGGAAGCTTTAAGCATTTATGTACAAATGAAGGGACTACATTCATGGAGTGAATCCATGGATAGCCTAGCAAGTCGCACAAAATTGGTCTGATTGTGGGATGATGGAGAATGAGATATCTAATGTTTTCAGTTTGATTTGTTAAGGGTGATCAATCCCATCGTAGGGAAAGTGAAACCATTATGTGCCTTTATCCATGCTTTTGGTTTATCATATATCTTGATAGAATTCACAAAAAAGTAAGAATTCTTCAGTGATCACATTCTCTCCATATACGGGATCTATTAATATCTCATTAGTGGGCTTGTCATAGATTCTACCAACTATGGAAAGAGGACCACCAGGGGCATGTTTAAGTATATATTGTGAGGAGAAAACAATCTCAAGAGGATTTTTAGTTCAGCCCTTACGATGAATGACATTTATCACTCCTACCATATCATCCATAGGATCATTATCTATAGGATCATGTTGAACAATATCATTGTTATCATATGTAATCCATATCAACATTCATCATATCATTATTTGTAGTTTCATTGGCTTTGACAAATGAAACGTTATTATTAGGCATAGGGTTGGTAAAAATTTTCATTTTTTGGTTAGGAGGTGCAATGAACTTATTTCCTTGATCACTCACACCTCTAATGAAAAGTAGACCAAAATCAATGAGGTCTTGCACAAGATGTTTAAGGTGCTTGTAATGTTTCATATTGTGTCCATTTTTTTGGTGAAAATGATAATAACAATTTGGTTTGTAGCTTGTAGGTAATGGTTTATTAGGATCAAGAGTTTTAATAGGAGGCAAGGTGATCATCTTTTGTTTTGAGAGTTGTGACATTGTGTTGTGAAGGGTATTGGGTAAGAGAGTGAATTATCTTTTCAGGTCCCCATAGCTAAAGGGTATCATTGCTTTAATAGCAACTACTTGGTTACTAACATTCTGAGTTGTTTGTTGAGGGGGATTGAATTGAAGGAAGCCTTTATTCTATTTTCTAAAAGGTTGAGAATTTTTTTAATTTGTAGACTTGGACTTCTCAATATAGCTAGAAGTGGACTTTGTGTCTCGACTACTAACCGAATTTTGATAATCGTAGAGGGAAATACATAAGTGCATGAAGGAGGGGAATTTCATCACGGTAAGCATATCTTGTAGCTTACTTTACAAATATTTTGTGAACATATTTTGAAGGTGAGGATCGGGAACCTTGACATCGATTTAGGAATAAAGCAATTGATAGCATGAAATAAAGCTAGTAATATTTTCTTCTTTTTTCTTACATCTCATCAAATCGGCTAAGGTCATCTTAGGAGACATATGCACTTGGAAATGGTTTATAATGCCTCAAAAAGTTCATTGAATGAACAAATTGAGTTGTTTGGTAATGAAGAAAACCATTCTAAGGCAGTATCCTTCAAGGACCTAGGGAAAAGCTTAGCCAAAATTTTATCAAGGGTAAAGTCACTACACAAGGTAGTATAGGTGGCAACATGGTTAGAAGGATCTCCCTTCTCCCATATTTCTCAAATGTAGGAACCTATATACCTTGTGGCATCGATGTTCGCAATATCTCCAATGACAATGGATTGCTTTTGACATAGTATGTAGGTGGGCCATTTTTTATTTTTGTTGATGATGGGGACTTGCTTTTGAAGGGATGAAATGGTTTACAAAAGTTCGTTTATGAGAGGGTCAGTGCTTGCATTATGAGATGGAGGTGAAAAAGATGAAAGGGTGTATGTATTTGAGGGAAAAGTGAATGGAATTCTTATAGGTGGTAAGGTGGTAGGATATATGATGTGTGATGCCACAAAGGTATTAGGGTTGCTAGCGGAAATACCCAAGGAAGGAATCACATTACTAGTTGGTTGCATTGTTGTTGTAACTTGAGGGTTGGTATAGGTAGGAATAGAGGAAGTTGTTATGGGAGGAGGAATTTAAACTTCTCCTTGGCTTGTGACATTTTTCATAGGTAAAGAGAAACTAGTTTGGAACATGGGAGATTATGCTTTCATATGGTTTAGAACATAGAGAAAAACCCACTTTTGCAATTATCTCATTGAAGGGAAACCCTAGAGATCTCAATCCTAGGTATGCAAAGGAGAAAGAGATCTTGCAATAGGGCTATCCTAGGATCTAATTGTAAACTAATGACGGGTTCACCACCAAGCTAGGGCTTAGAAAGACAAATGAAATGCAAGTTGTAATGCTTAAACATAATGCAAATATTTCACTAAACATAATAGAAAAGCATGTAAAACAAAACATAAAACTGCAAGATGAAATGTGTGCACCTAGAAACCTAAAGATGAATGGATGAAGGCTTGAAATGCTAAAAATATTTATTTTAAAGCCTACTAGGACTCATATGCTAGTCTAGGTGATTTAGTCCTAGATCTAGACATAATGCGAAACTAAAAATCTGGAAAAAGGAGTATAAAATGTAGAAATCTAGAAAATGGCCCATGGGACTCATATTGCCAGAAATGGTATCAATCTAGTTAGGAGTTTTCTAAAAATTTGAGTTTGAATCTACTTTTTAATATGCGCTATGTCCTTTCGTTGATATTTGGATCCAAAACCATGGTTTGCAACGTAGATGTCTTCAATGATCCCCTCAATTACCAGGGGTGACAACTTTGAACACTTTCCACCTTTCTCCAAGCCATTCTAAGTCATTAGTCAGATGGTCAGGCATCATCAAACTCAGTGTGGAGACCAGTGAATGGAAAATGCTTGATATTACAGCTCACCAGCCCCTAGCAGTAAAGGTGTTGCTGAAACATGTGTAAGTGGCTCCAATGGATGTAGATCTTGAATATTGTTTGAATGGGATGGATCTTGGGTGAATGCTGGTTTGAATCATGAGAGCCCTACATCACAATTATTATCTCAAAACAAACATGGTGCACTTGAACTTTGACACTTGATGCTTGATACTTAAATAATGATCTAAAACACTTGATAATGCTTCCCTTAGATACCCGTGAACTCCAAACTTGTTATATGCATGAATACTTGAATGCTTGGGGTGAAAATGGTGAGGAAGGGAACTTGTGTTATACTTAGTGTGAAAATTCCTAAAAATTACAACACACTACAAGCCGACAGATCTGGGAGGATAAAATCCCACCATGAATTTGAATTAATTTTAATTTTGGACCACATGGGACTCATACACCAGATGTGGCATATGAGTCCTATTAGGCATAATTTATGTGACCAATTTCAAAAATTCTTAGAAAGGTGTAAATTCAAGATCGAGATCCAAACCCTAGGTGGGACCAATATTCCCAAGGTGGTGTATGAGTCCTAGACCACCAAATCTGGGCCACATAATCTAAAAAACACCTGAATTATGATTGGATGTTGATTTATATCAGGATCATCCTCGAAAAGATGCATTAAATGAAGCTTGTGGATGCAAAATAAGGCCAATTAAAGAATAAAGAATACCAATTATTTAATAAAACCCTAGAAAAGTGTGAAAGTTTGTTACAACACTCCAAATAAGACACCAATAAGCTCACTTAGTTCACAAGGGCCCAAGACCTAATATGAATATGTTACACATATTACAACACTAAATCAAGGCCATGTTAGGGAGTACTTTTTCCATCATTACAGAGTTATTTGATACATTGAAAGGAGATTAGTTGAGAGTGAAGGTACACTTAGAACATTTGCAAATGTTCCTCATTCAACTTCAATTGACCCTCTCCCTTTTACCAATGTTGGAGTATCATCACCTAAGGTAATTGTGCACATACCTGATGGCCCTAAGGATGAAAAGACAAAATGTAAAGAACCCATATGGTGTGAAGCATTATAGTCTATAATCCATGATGGAGATAAAGGCGTTGTAGCAACTAAGGCTATTCCCTTTGATTTCTCTTTGTCCTTAGTATTATCTAGTGTTGATGAAGATTCCTTAATAGAATTAGGTAGCCCCATATTGTTTTTTTTGATAATTTCTTGTAGAACTTCAATTTATTTCTCCATGCATTGATGTTCATCATATCCAAGATTTTTACAAAAGACACATTTAACTCTCTTTTTACCTTGAGAGTCCTCTTTGGAGTTGTCAATTATGCCTTCTTTCTTAACTTCCTTCTCCTTTTTAGTGTTCTTCTCCCCTTTTTAAAATTTGATGTGATTAATTCCCTACAAGTAGCAATTGAGGCTTAGTAGACTTCAAACTACCCATTTCAATTAACTTCTTTTGCTCCCCTATGAGATCAACAATAAAGTTATGGGCATAGACCATGAGGCTCCAAGAGCCCTTTTAGTAGAATAGAAAGTTGATACAAACACAAAAAATTCTAGACCTGGCTTGGAAAGTATAGAAAGGATTAAGTGATCCTCTCTTTTTTTTTAATTCCATAATCTTTTAATTGCAATGTCAAGGATTTAAACTTAGTGAATAAATCTTGCAAAGTTGTGAAACTCCTAGGACTAGGACCTAAGAGTTGATTTTGCAACTCATGGCTTCTAAGTTAATCTATTTTCCCAAATAGTTTATCAAGACTTCCCACACTTGGTTGGGTGTTTTCAATTTCTCAACATGAAACAATAAATCAGGAGATAAATTTAAACATAAGAAGCCAAATGTTTGATCATACATTGAAAAAAAATTCTTTGTCTTTAGTTGTAGGTTCTTTCTATGTTCCCATAGTTACCCTATATAAGCCTCTATTCTTAAGCACAAGAATTACTTTCTTCTTCCAATCATGATAATTGAAAGGTGTTAGGGGTTGTATAGTTACATTAGCCTCCATGTTGCTAGACTTAGATAGTTGCTTGTAGAAATGCAGAAAAGAAGAAATTAAAAATACGTGTAGAAGTGAAAGGAAAACACAACACACAAACACTTCTTGAGGAAGTGTGAAAATGAACCACACACAACACGCCCCTTGATTATTTGTCCCCCCTCCAATTTGACACTTTATAGGAGTGCTTGTAAATCATCCAAAAGAGACATAAACAAACACTTCATAGAATTAGTATGATAATATGCTCTTTAGATTCTTGGCAAAAACAAGAATGCACTTTTCCAAAAACAAAACTCAAATATGAGTTATGGAGCAAAAGTTGTGGCACTATCAAAATTTTCACCCTTAACAAATTGATTGTTCCTTCTTGCAAAAAAATATTCTGGTTTTTTAGAAAAAAAATGTTGTGCAAAATTTCAGAATGAGAACGAAAGAAAATAGGAAAAATTAAATCCCCTTTGCAGATTGTACGAACGACCTCCTCCTGCCAATAGGTAGATCGAATAAAACTTTCCACAAGAGAAATTGTGACAGGCAACAAGAATATTGGTAAAATGAATAGATCGCCGAATTTGATGTTCTACATAGCCTTTCATAGAAGATTCTTTCCTACAGACGGATGGAATCGCGACCTCTGGCATCTGGATAGCAAAAACCACGTGCAGCAAGCACCCTCAAATAGTCCACATCCTTCAAAACCCTCTATCACGCCTTCAACACAGTCAATCGCCCTGTGGAAGAAACTGTGGTCCTTTACAACTACGTCGAGATTTCTAAGGATTGATTTACAGCAGCAAAAAAGGGTATTCACAGCAACTAAAGGTAATAGGTGATTATCCTGAAAATGAGACAAATCACACCTCAAAACAAAGAATTTGTGCCTTCCACGGTAAAATCGCACGCCTGTAGAGCTATTTATCTGCCTCAAATAAAATAGAGTGCCACTGCAAACAAAGAAGAATAAGGGAGGAAAAGAAGCCTGAAGGAGCCAAACCGCGGGCTCAAACAACAAAATACGACTCAGGGATCCAAATCGCCAGCTTAAGCACAGATATTGCGGCCCCTGTCTGCTCTGAACGCCTGCAAACAAATCTAAAATGTCGCATATGCAAGCTTAGTCGTGGCCTTAGCAGCAATAATGGTTGCAAACAAAAAATTAGCCTAGTTAATTCACGGCCTGCTAGTGGCAGCTATGCCCAATGCCAAAAAAAGAACTTCCCTTCGACCTCAACAAGACCTCTGAAAAAAGATTTGATGGGGCGCTTCCTTCGTCAGGTTTGGCCTCTCTTCACAGATCCTCGTTTCTTCTTGCAATAGCTGATGTACAGAGACAAGAAAAACTGAAACAACAACTGTAATTAAACAAGTTCACCTTACAGCTTGTTAGTATCCTGTACGGCTCTAATACCATGAAAAAACCAACAAATCACAGAGATAAATAACAAGCACAGTGAAACAAGAATGGACAAAGTCGATTAGGTAGTCAAAGATAT
>VDFB02071523.1:0-10248 GCA_007258455.2 Sequoia sempervirens | reverse complement strand
AAGCTTATCCCTAAGGATGGAAATAGAACTCAAGTCAATAACTAGAGACCAATTACCTTGTTGAATGTCTCCTACAAGATTCTAGCAAAGACACTTGCAATAATATTGATTGATATTTTAAGGAAAGTGGTTTCTCTAACTCAAATTGGTTTCATTAAGGAGATATACATTCTAGAAAACTTGATTACTAGCTAGGAAACTATGCACTGCCTGCCAAACAAACCAATCAAGAAGTTGGCATGTTGTTACTAGAATTTAAAAAACCTTATGATACGATAGACTAACCCTTTGTGTTCTATGTCGTACAAACCATGGGTTTCTCACATATTTTTTTCAATTGGATTAGTATTTTGTTTCGAGACTCTTCCTCCCAAATTGAGATAAATGGTGATCTTATTAGACTCTTCCCTTTGGGAAGACCTATCAAGCAAGGATGTCCTATTTCCCTAGCTCTTTATGTAATATATGTTGATGCACTATATTATATTGTGAGAGCCAATCTCTTGAGCCTCCCAATTAGAGAAATTTGTCTCCCTAACCAAGAGAAATTACTAAATGCTCAATTCATTGATGATACTACTTTATTTGTTGATTTTGAAAAAGAATAATTTTTACAACATGATTAAGAGATTGAGTATTTTTATGTATCTTTTGGGGCCAAAATATCAAATCATGTCTACAATTTTAAGTTGGCACCATACCCCTCCATATTGTCTTGCTGGGGGAAATGGCAATGGGGGGACAAATAAGATTGTCAAATATTTGGGCATTCCATTCTCTATTGAACCCTCCTTGAATATATGTGAGAATGTTTGTTCTTAAAGTGGAAAATAAACACACAAAATTACAATCACAAATGGTTTCACTAGTAGGGAGACTCTAGGTTACTCAAAAAAATGTTTCCTACATAGTTTATTAATCTTCATCCTAGATATTTGGTAGAGCACAGTTTGACAATATTTTGTTGGAATTGTGAAACAAGCACAAAACCATGAGCCAAAGGATCAAACACAAACAAATACACCTTCCACGCAAGAGATCTGCAAACAAATGTATGCAATTAACTTCAACAAGAAAAAGCTACAGAAGAGAGAAAACTTTCAAGAAGATATGAAAGCTACAGATATTCTCCCATTAATAATTACAATGAGATCAATCCTTATAAAAGGAGATCAAGAAACCTAAAAGGGAAACCCTAGTTTGCACACTTAATAATTAATAAATAATTAATTATTAATGTGCCTAAGTTTAGCTTAAGTAACTAAAGTGATAAGTGACTTAATTAATTAACCAATATGATTTAATTAATTAAGTAAAACAACTTATTACTCTAACACCCCCCTTAAGATGAACTTAGGAAGTAGCTAAAACACTAAGAAAAAGATGCATGAAAGCAAAGATGGGTCCCGGAAAACAAGGCCAAGAAAGGTACCCATGTACAAACAGAAGATCTCTATAAAGCGGAGAAATAGAGAAAACCTCATGGGAAAAAAAACTCTACTCCAAGAAGAGATCAAAGGCGATTGAAGGACTAGAAAGCCTCCAAATCAAGGAAATGTCATAAAAAAGAAGAACATGTAGAATATCATAGAAGCATGAAGAAGTTGCAAACTCTGTCAAAAGATGACTGCTATGGTGCCGAAGAACCTCCTCTGAAGATAGGATGATCAAGATCAAGAAGACAACAATCTGCATGAGTGCCCCCAACAACACTACTCGAATCAGATGGCAAACAAAGGCAAACACCTGGAACGAAGATACAGATGGCACAAGTACCAATAGTCTGAAAAACATTGATCAACTAAGGAAATGGAAGATTCCTTCCAAGGCGAAACCAAGGAAGCATTAACACCAACAGTAGAAACCCCCCCATAATGCTAAAAAGTGAGAGGCATGACAGGTACACTGAAACTAAATGCCAGAAAGTAGTGCATGAAGAGGAACCAAGAGCATCTGAAGGTGCAAACATGAAAGTACAAGCTGATAAAAGATGTGAAACCAAAAGTCACATACGCATGAGAAAGGTATGAAGGAAAACAAAGGCAAACATCAACCCCCATGGCACTTTATATCATAGTGCGAGTACAATAAGTCACAAAGTGATGTGCAAGAAACCCAATTCTACACATACAATGTTGAGGAACTTTATCTCAGTGCGTTTACAAAATAGAAATACATGCAATGTGAGCCCATAATATCTATAATATCCAAATATGACAACATGCTAAGAATACAATTCTCTTATATAAAAAGAGGAAATTGGTAGCACCATGATGAAGTACACGAAAAAACATGCACTTTCAAAAAAAATGGCACCCAAAAATGTGTCCGGATGCAGAAGATATGGTTCGTCAAAGTCTCCAAAACGAAAACTGAACAGCTACAGCACTGATAAAATAGAATTCTGAAAAAAACCAGAAGTCAAAACTAGAAAATACCTACACCACTGTGAAGAGCACGAAATTCCACCCCATTTCAAAAAAAATTGCATGCGAAAAGACCTCTGTATGACCAAGATATGGCTTCTCGAAGTTGAGGTGCAAAAGTGAAAAGCCCAACAGAGAGGGGCTGAGAAGAGCAAAAAGTGATCTCCGCTAAATTTAGGAAAAACACCTCCAGATCTGGAGGTTTGCCAATTTTAGTGATGCTGGAAAAATTTCTCCAATTACAGTGCATTATTTTGCATAAAAAAGCAAAATACCAGGTATTACAAAAAAAAAAAATTAAAAACAATAAAAAATTAAATACAATTAAAAAAAATTAATAAAAAAAATTGCATATAACTTTTTGATAGTCTTTTTAAAACTATGGAGGGTGGGGCACCTGGCCCACTCCATCATTCCCATCATATAGGCACTGTATAGACCTAATATTAAGTAACGACCATAGACTCACACAAGTAGGTACTTGTTCCCCATATTTGTTTTAAAAAAACAAAAAAAATTTGTTATTTATGTAACTATAAAGCTTTATAAAAAACAAAACTTTTACATTAAAAAGTCTCACAATTTTATTAATGTAAAAAAAAATTATTATTTTTTTTTTGACAAATTTGTTTACTCCCGGATCCAAGGTAAGTGACGGTGAACGGTCGCATCAAAAAATTATTTTGAATCAACCGCCGATTTGGATCGATTTCACAATGATCTTAGGGTTTTGGTCATAAGGACGAATAAAACCGCTGGGCTGAACGCTTGAAAAATCGAGTAACCCCCGGATCTCGCAAAAATCCCTTTTCTGAACCCTCACATCCGACAAACGGCTTTCAAATTTGATGTGAAACAAAGGTCAATCTTAATTCTTCCTAAATTTTAGATCGAGATTTCAAAGGTTTTCCTCCAAAATTTGTAATGAAGCAAGGGGATCTGATCCGGCCCAGAACCCCTGTTGAAGAAGAAAACCTCATAAATCGGTGAAGGGCTCCCATCAATCCATCACTGATACCATGTTGGAATTGTGAAACAAGCACAAAACCACGATCCACAGGATCAAACATGTTGGAATTGTGAAACAAGCACAAAACCACGAGCCACAGGATCAAACACAAACAAATACACCTTCCACACAAGAGATCTGCAAACAAATGTATGCAATTAACTTCAACAAGAAAAAGCTTCAGTAGAGAGAAAAACTTTCAAGAAGATATGAAAGCTACAAATATTCTCTCATTAATAATTACAATGAGATCAATCCTTATAAAAGGAGATCAAGAAACCTTAAAGAAAAGCCTAAAGGGAAACCCTAGTGTGCACACTTAATAATTAATAAATAATTAATTATTAATTTGCCTAAGTTTAGCTTAAGTAACTAAAGTGATAAGTGACTTAATTAATTAACCAATATGATTAAATTAATTAAGTAAAACAACTTATTACTCTAACATATTTAAAGGGCTCTTAGATAATTTATATGGTCATATGGGAAAGGTAATAATAAAATACACATTGTGAACTAAAAGCGTTGTTGTCTACCAAAGAATAGAGGGGGTTTTGGTTTGAAAGGCTTAAAAACTCAAGGTATTGCATTGTTGTCAAATGGATTTTAAAATCCTTTGATGGCCCTAAACCATTGAAGGTATTGATCAGGAATAATATATAAGTTGAAAAAAGGAAAATAATGGACTACACTTAATACTCATGACGTGCTATTTGGAAATTTTTTTTGTTAAACTCTTCAAGTCTAATGTATTTAATGGCATTTGGACGGCTTGGGAATCTATGAAACATTTGGTGGAAAACACAAAGGTTTTTTGTAGGAATGAAAGTAAGTTCACAACATTTAGATATGTTTGGTGGAACCTAGTTTAGAACAATGTTGTTGGTTCTTACACAGGGTTGTTTTTCCAAAGATTGGGATTCTAAAGGAATTTCTTGTTTCAAAGATATTTTTTTGAATGGAAAGATGAAAGATTAGAGAATATAGGAAAATGAATTCAAAACCTCAAATAATCAAAGAAGAACTTACATGGTTCTACCGAAAGTTTTGTAAGGTGTAAACTTTCTTGTCCCTCTCAACAAATCTTGAAATATTGATAAACTTTCATTGGTTGGATGGCACTATTTTTCAGCAAATGACTACAAAAAATATCTATTGCATAATTGTTGACTTGAAGTAAATTTGTGACTACCTTAATAGGAACTAGAACCTAGATTGGTTTGAAAGTAAATGGTCCCATGTATTAAAGTGGATATGGTCGGGTAAAACTAAACCTAAGAAAACATGTTTTAGGTGGCTTCTTGTTTTAAAAAAGTTGCAGTTAACGTTGAACTGTTTGTAGTGGGTATTCTTCCTAGAGTCTATCAATTGTGTAATTAGATGGAAACATTCAAGCATTTATTCTTTACTTGTCATTATGACTTGGCTTTATGGTCTTCTTTCCTTGGAAACAAATTGGGTTGGGATAACAAAGAGGACTTCAATTGATTTGAAGTCTTATTTGGTTATGTTAAAAAAAAATTGTTGCTCTCTAATGAAGTATGGCTTGTTTTAAGTAATAAAGTTTTGTGGAAAATATAAGAAAAAGAAGGAATGAAGAGGCTTTTCAAGGCATAAGGAAATGCCTAACTGAGACTCAACTTGAGCTAACCAATTTTTTTATTATTTTGCAAGTTTCTATGTTTTGAAAATTTCAAAAGATAGGTTCTTCATACTTCTGAAAGGTTTTACAATCATTTGCAAGGATGAGATAAAAATGCTCACTTTTGGCCATAAGGAAGAAATTATTTGAATAAAACCAGTTGAACAAGTTGAGGAAGTATATGTATGATCATAATATTCCAAAACCAATCAAACAGAGGAAAACGCACGCTATAGTTAAGAATAGTTTGAACCAATGGTTAGAGACTTGGCTCTTGAAAACAAAGTTGAACTTCCTTTTGGAACTTATGACTATGATAAAATGGACTATAGTAGCAACAAGCATTGTTGGTGGGAAAAATACTTCTACCACAAATTTATATTTCTCTACTTATAATGATTGGATATTTGATATGATAAAATGGACTATAGTAGCATCAAGCATTGTTGGTGGGAAAAATACTTATAATGATTGGATATATGATGTATAAATAGTGAAACCATTGGTTGGTTGTGGCCAATCTGTATATTGTTCTATTTTGATTGAAGTAGAGGCTCCTATATTGTATGTTCTCTTCTTTGTTAATGATCTCTAATATTAAATAAAAATATTTAATATTAATGTTCCTCATTGATAGTTATAAAATTAAACATTTTTATATTAATAATTTAAATTAAATTTATTTTAATAAATATGTTATATTACTTTATATATTAAAAAATAAGAATTAAGGTTTTTAAAATTAAATTTTTAAAAATAATATTCTTTTAAAGTATATTTAAAATTTAAAATTTGTAAAATAAGAGTATAAATTTTTAAAATATAAAATTTCAAGAGTTAATTTAATTATTTTCTTATTTCTATTTAAATGAAAAATGTTTTTTCTTGAAAAAAGACTATATAAAGATAGGAATATATAGTCTAAGATAGCAAGAAGATACAAAGATTAAAGGGAATAGTCCAGCAAAGAGCAACTAACACAAAGATTACAAATAGAAAGGACAAGTATTTACAAGATTCTAGCAAAGATGATAACAAAGACTTCACAAAAAAGATGGCAACACTATATCTAATTGACAGAAATATAATCTAGAAAAAACAAAAACCAACAAGCCAATGGTAGCAAAAAGAACTAAGAAGCAGCTATCAATTCTACAAAAGAGACCCTAATCCCTGAACTATACAAACCCTCTTAGTACTAAGTAATTGATCCACTTGTAGTTTAATTTGTTGAATTTGAAAATCCATTTTTAAATTCTTCTTGGACTCCACTTGGAGTAGCAAAAATAAAGAAGCGCGATAATAAAACAGATCAGAGTAAAGCCCTAGAATTGTAAATTCTTAGTGATCATTATGGTTATTAAAGACTATTTTACACCTATGTCTCTATAAATGCAACAAAAAAATAGCATGTATAACACCATTTGTAATAACATTATAATGAAGCCCGACCTTGAGTAAGGCCTCTTTCAAGCTTAGCTTATGTTCAAAAATAGCAAGGAAGTCATTAAACATAAAATTCCATTATTTTTTAACAAATGAGCATCCCTAAAAATATGCCTCATATTTTCATGACTGACAAAATGGGCAATTAACCGACTAGATCATAATACACTTCAACCTACCTCCAATGGCTAGTTTGCAATGTAGTATCTTCCAAGCCATTAATTAAGAATTTGAATTGACTTTTGATCTCCAAATTTGAGCAGTTAGTTTTGACCAAAAAATTTCACTAAACCTGCAATTCCATTTGAGGTTCAAGAAGGCTTTAAGGGTGATTCAGGAAGCAACTGTAAGTATATCTTCTTTAATGTAAAAATAAAGAAAGGATAAGATGGCAACTATAGTAATCTCTTTGAAGAAATTGCATTGGATAGGGTACATAGCTTCGTAGACAATTCTAGCGGCACCAAAGACTACACAAAAATTAAAAAATGTTAGTATTTGTTTGCTCAAACTAAATTATTTTTAACAATATACCTTGGTAACCAGCTCAACTTAGGAAAATCCCAAAGGTCTCCAATGCGACAAACACCTTTTATAAACAAAAAAAAAATTGAAAACCTTAAAGCAAAGGGTTGTTCTTGATAAAGGATATGTTTGTTCCACCAAATAGACAAGGTGGAGAAGCTAAAGCCATGTAGAAGAGAGGCTTCTCTCCACATTGAGAGATGACATATATATTTCCAAGCCTTTCAGATAGATTAAAGGGATGGCAAAGCTTTAACTGAAAACAAAAAATGAAGAATGATTTAGATTTTAACTAACCATCCCACTAACTACTATTTACCTTTGACTTTAAGGCAAAGTTAATTTTGTTTCATATGAGAATCTTCCATGCTTATTCACCTTTGATAGCTCTAAGGATTCATTTAGCTGTTAAAAATATCCTTCTAATTTTGGGTCTATTAATCTCAAACCACCTTTACATTTAGGTTGAATGCAATGAGACCATGATTTGGATATAAATCCAATATTACCATCCTATTTAGCTCATAAAAATCATCGAATAATTTTAATTAAGTCCTAATAACGTTTAATAGATGTCATCTAGCAAGATGAGAATATACATGTGTAGTAAGGAATATTTTATTAGCAACTTGGACTTTACCAGCCCAAAAAAGGAATTTATTCCCCCAACTATTTTTTTTATTTTTGACTCTATTAGAATGTCCATTCCACGTATCAAAGAGAGAAACCCCAAGACCAAATGATATCTCAATATTTCTCTATGTTTGATTTATTTTCGTTCCTGGGGTATCCAATGAGGAGTAGGCCCTACTTGAATCATCAAGAATTTAGATTTATCATGAGCAAGTTTAGATCTTGAAATAGCACAATAAAGCTACAATATATCCATCATATTCAAGATATCTTTTTTTTAATTTATAAAAATAACAAATTGTCATTGGCATAATGAGAATTAATTACGACAACATTTTGTGGGATAGAGATTCTTGAAATGAGCTTCATTTTGTTGGCACTTTCAAGCAGATAGCCCAAAGCATCAACTCTAAAAACAAAGAGATATGGAGCTACAAGACATCCTTGTTGAATGAATCTCTGTAAAGGAAACAATTTATGTCATCATATTATTAATAATAATCTAAAGATTAGCATCTTGAAATAGAATTTGGATATGAGCTTGAATTTTAAGATTAAAACCCAACCATCAAAAATGTGGAATCAGAGCCTCATTTATTCCTATCATGTGCTTCCTCAAATCCATGAGTTTGAAGTCAAGAGGAGAATAATTTTGACCCATTTTGTGTCTCGATTCCACAAGTTTCTAGAAATGAAAATAAGTTGTCAAGAACAAGATTTTCCTGTAATAAATCCGGCATTCAGCTCCTAACCTGATCCTTGCACTAGTTTAATACTAGCTAGTCCTGGGATTTTTTATAGAAACAATTCACATAAAGGGTATTAAGCAATGTGGTGAGTTCAACCAAAAATGAGTGTCTTCCTTTACCACCATTTGGAAGGAAGTTTGGTCAATGCCATGTGTCCTTTAGGACCTATTGTGCCTCTTAGAGTACTTATTTAAAATTATAAACAATGAAATTTTGTAATGCTTGAAATTACCATAGAGTAAAGATTCCCATATAGAAATACTAGGACTGCCAAGAATTGATGAGAAAAGAGCATTTTCCAACTCCTCCAACGAAAGGTTTTTGTCTAATTATCAACTATATTGAACATCTATTCTATTATGTCATCATATTATTAATAATAATCTAAATATTAGCATCTTGAAATAGAATTTGGATATGAGCTTGAATTTTAAGACTAAAACTAAACCATCAAAATATATTAAGGATAAAACTCCATTATATTCTATCATATGCTTTATCAAAATCAAGTTTGATCAAAATATTATTTTGACCCATTTGTTGGGCTCATTCACAAGTTTCCCAAGCGAAAATAAGATTGTCAAGAATAAATTTTCCAACACTAAATCATGTTTGTTCAGCTCTAACAATTCCTTGCACCACTAGTTTAATACTAATAGTCAAGGCTTTTGCAATGATTATATAAGAGGTATTAAGCAATGTGATAGGTTTCCAACAAAAACTAGTGTCTTCCTTTTTTCCTTTAGGATGAAGTATGATTAAGCTTCCCTTAATGTTCAAACCTAATGATCCTTTCTTAAATGCCTTCAGGTATAAACAATAAAAATCTTCCTTAATGTGATGCCACATAGCCAAGTAGAATTCCATAGGAAGACCACTACTACCCAGACTTTTGTAAGGGGCCATGGAGAAAAGAGCATTTTCCAATTCCTCCAAGGAAAGGGTTTTGTCTAAGTATCAACTATATTGAACATCTATTCTATTAGGAATATGTATCTTGACAATATCCTCAAGGGATTGTTAAATACCTTGTCATTGATCATCTTTGAAAATATTTTCATAAAATCGTTTAAATAAATTACATATCTCAAAAGCGTTAGAATGAAGAACATCAAATTCATCCCTTATAGCACCAATTATTTCCTTTTTATCTTTATAATTGAGATCATTGAAAAAATATTTAGTGCCCTTGTTTCCTTCTTTTATCCAATATAGCCTAGATTTGGCTTTAGCCTCTTGTCCTCTGTAATTATCAATTTTGTGTATTTGATACTTTGTAGTAGCAATGGCAGTTTGAAATCTAATATTGCTAGGATAAGCATTGAGATTTTTTTTGGCATGGGCAAGTTTCCCTTAGAATGATTTTTCCTTATGTTTATGTTGCGAAGCCATTTGTTTTCCAAATGGGCGAAGGAAATTAACACATTGAGTATTGGTTGCACACCACCAATCAAGCCAAGATTCTCCTTCATTGGATTTAGGTAAAGAACTTTAAATCTCCTCAAGGGTATCCAAACAAACAGGATTCTTAAAATGAGAAACATTAAATTTGAAGGGGAAAGAATTGTCAATATTTAGATTTTAAGATAAGCATATGTTGCAAACCTTGGGATAATGATCTAAAAGGGTAGTAAAATGGTCGGCCTAAACACACAAACCCAACAAATCATGGATCAGCAGTACATATATAAAATTTGTCCAACCTACTCAATTCCTATCACCTCTCATTTTGCAGTTGGACTAGGTAAACCAATTTTTAGAATGGCTAGTAAATTTATCATGAATAAGATCAACCACGCCCAAGGAATTTCAACAAAC
>VDFB02071522.1:0-15743 GCA_007258455.2 Sequoia sempervirens | reverse complement strand
GGCACTATGAGTTCTTAGTCATGCCTTTTGGGTTGACAAATGCACTAGCCACTTTTCAGTCATGCATGAATTATGCATTTCTTTTATAATTGAGGAACTTTGTGTTGGTTTTTTTGACGATATCTTGAATACACATGAATACACGTAAGGCACAAAGTATACATATGAATACACATAAGACAAAGTATACATATGAATACACATAAGGCACAAAGTATACACATTAATACACATAAGACAAAGTATACACGTGAATACACGTAAGGCACAAAGTATACATGTGAATACACGTAAGACAAAGTATACACGTGAATACATGTAAGGCACAAAGTATACACATGAATACATGTAAGACACACATATATAGAAATGCAATGTTGGGCCACTTGATTCTATCTTTTTTTGATTTACTTAAGAAGAGGGTTGAATGGTGGTTAAAGTAGGTTTGTCTCGCAGGCTGGTAGGATTAATGCTCTGATACCAATTGTAATGTCCCCTTTTGGGATCACCCTAAATCTTGCCCTAGAATCACAAGTTCAATTGAAACAAGAGGAGTGATATAGTTAGATTTTACACTTTGCCAATAAACATGTCCTTAGCTAAACCCTAGAATAGGTCTTGCAATCATGTTAGATAACATATAATTCTACCAATGATTCAACAAGAGTCAAAGTACATATAATGCATATATATTATCAATTATTCCAATCCATTTGGATAAATCATTTAAGAAATCAAGAAACAATAGTGCTATTCCCATAGTCCACCATGATGGGGTTGGAGAGGAAGCATGTTAGGGTGCCCTAACTTCACCACATCTAAGCCTAAGAGCGTGGAGTAACCATACTCGAACCCTTGGCCCCAAGTGGCAGGAACTCTTGTTGCCCAACTTGAGGTTGGCTTCTTAGAAGGGGAAGACACACTCTCATCGCTTACATTACTCCTCAATAAGATGCCCTAACTTCACCACATCTAAGCCTAAGAGCGCGGAGTATCCATACTTGACCTCTTGGCACCAAGTGGTAGGAACTCTTGTTGCCCCAACTTGAGGTGGGCTACTTAGAAGGGGAAGACGCACCTGTTGACCTTATTGTTGGGAATTAAGGTCTCTCAACCTTTACAATTTCCTAGCATTAAAATATTAATTTATTAATGCTTATGTTGTAATTTATTGCTCATATTAATTTTTCATCTAATATGACTTGGCACGGTGAGTTGTCGGCATATTGGGAGGTGACATGGGATGTGACATGGATGTTGTGGTCCCTACAAGGCAATGTAGGCATCCCACTTTGGGAAGATATTCTTTGACATGTGTCAGCATCTGTGAGGGATTCTATGACTATCTTATGAAAAATTCTCATGGAGATCTTATGACGGATTCCTATGACCATCTTATGATGCGTAAGAGCCAAATTCTATGACAGGTTGGACAAGTGTTGGAAGGCATCTTTGCATGAGGAATCTAGGCACCCAAGTTTGACCTATGATAGGTTGTAAGAGAATGTAAGAGCATCTTCTATTTTTAGTCAGTTATGACAGATTCTCTTACAGCTGTAAGAGTTGTCATATATGACAGATTCTATGACATTGTAAGGAATTTGTCATGCCTATTTGGGGAAAATTTGGGACGCCCAAGTCTTGTAGCTTGCTCTAGAAGCTACCTTCATGCTTGTATTTCTCTATATATTGGATGTTTTGGAGTGGGTTTGTGAGATAGTTTTGCAGGTATTGAAGTGTTATCGGATTTTCTCTAGAAGAGCAAGATGTAGTCTCCATGTTAAGGCTGCGATCCTGCAAGTGTATTGTAATCGTATTGTTGCAGATTAATACATTGGTTTGATGCTTTGGAGTGTGGGGTTTTTTACCCAAAAGGGTTTTCCCCACGTATATCATGTTTTCTTCTCTTCTGTCTATCTTTCTTCTATTCTTCATATTTCTCATTCTTAAATGTTAATTTATATGTCGTTATGTTGCTGAAATTTTCTTAGATTTGAAACTACATCAACTTTCCTCTAAGGATTAATGCATGGGAATTTAACTGTGTCTGTTTCCGCATTATGTCATAGTAGTATGTGCTCGTATCAAGATGATTGAAATCTGATTTGTTTGAAGAAACATAAGATACTGAAGGTGCATACTGGTTCTTGGAAGCCTTTCCAAGTTCGCCATTCCCTTTCACTTATTGAGGTTCCTCCCTAACCCTTTCATGATCACTTATAGGAGATTCAAATAAATAAATGATTACAATCATCACAAAGAATCGATAGACTATATATTCAATTATAAAATATAGACAGACTATATATATTCAATCTTCGTATTATCTTGCATACCACAATTGAATAATGCTGCTGTCATCTACTGATATTCCTAATCTGATTGATATCGTAGAGTTGCAGATTGCTCGATCTTCTAATAGATGTCTATAGAACTTTTATTCCCCTATTTGATCTCTATTAATATTCAAAAGATATTGCTTAAATAGAAACAAATAGATTAAGTTAGATGAATAATTACTAGTAAGGATTAATAATTGTTGCAAGCATCATTATTGCATAATCATATAATATTAGTATGCATGTATGTGTGTATGTGTGTGTGTGTGTGTGTGTGTATAGAAGGGGAAGACACACCTGCTGACCTTATTGAGGTTCCTCCCTAATCCTTTCATGATCGCTTACAGGAGATTCAAATAAATAAATGATTACTATCATCACAATGAATTGATAGACTATATATTCAATTATAAATTATAGACAGACTATATATATATATATATATACACTCAATCTTCTTATTATCTTGCATACCACAATTGAATAACGCTGCTGTAATCTACTGATATTCCTAATCTGATTGATATCTTAGAGTTGCAGATTGCTCGATCTTCTAATAGATGTCTATAGAACTTTTATTCCCCTATTTGATCTATATTAATATTCAGAAGATACTGCTTAAATAGAAACAAATAGATTAAGTTAGATGAATGATTACTATTAAGGATTAATAATTGCTGCAAGCATCATTATTGCATAATCATATAATATTAGTATGTATGTATGTATGTGTGTGTGTGTGTATGTGTGTGTGTATGTATGTATGTATGTGTGTATGTATGTATGTATACTTCATTATATATATGTAAATGTAATTATGTCCAACTTACTTCCCTTATTGATTTATCATGTATCTTCATTTATCTCTCCTTGAGCCAACTTCTTCTTCCCACATATTTCTTCTTCCAAATCTGAGTATATCATATTAACGTATCTGCTGCTATGCTCCAGAAATACTCCTATTTCTGTGCTATTCATATATCTGCCTTAAAATCTCATTATATTCAATTCTATATATTTCTGCTCCATTGATATTCATTCTTCTTTACTAATGTATTTCTGCCCTAGATCTGCCTATCCCCCTTTCTCCTTAAGAAATGATCTCCCTTTTATACCTTATATCTCCTAAGAGACATAACCTTTTACAACTCTGCTGCCTTTTGAGAACTTAGTTTTAATCTCAACATAATCACCACATTCTCACTAACATAATCTTTTCTTCTTAAATGAATCTCTACCCTTCATAAAGTGTTGCCACCTTTTCATAGAGTAATCGCTCTTCTTCATGAACTAAATGCTGCTCATTATTAATTACTGCTCTATATTATTAACTTAATTTTAATCTCAACATAATCATCACATTCTCAATTACATAATCTTTTCTTCTTAAATGAATCGCTACCCTTCATAAAGTGTTGCTACCTTTTCATAGAGTAATCGCTTCCCTTTTCAGAATATACACATTGTTCTTTAATATAATCGTTGCTCTTATGAATCGCTTCATTAATAATCTGCCTTCAATATTATGTTATGTTTTTTATATATATATATAATATTATATTATAATAATATTAAATTGTTAACATTTATATTTATATTTTTAATACTTATATTGTTATTTATATATGTGTATCTCAATGCTTTATATTTTAGTGTTGTAATTTCAGGGGCATGACAGACAAACCTAATTAATTTTCATGACAGCTATGAGATTTCATTGGCATACAAGTCTAAAAAAGAAAGTGTCATGTTGGCTTAAGTGCATTCAGTCTATGAGATTATGGATCCCATGATAGCCATGAGATTTCAATTGTGTACTAAGTATAGAATAGAAATTCACATCTTCTTTAGTGCATTCCACCTATGAAGTCATCAATCTGACTGTTTCATGTCTTCATGATGCATATGACTTTCATTATCTTTCAAGATGGAAGGATGCTAATGTCTTTGTGTACTTTTGTGACACTTCTTTTTTCTTTTTGAGTTTTTGGAATTCCCGTGACAACACTATATTTCCTCATTATTACTATTAGTATTTCAATGTGTATTCAATAATGGGTATGGGCATTGCAGAAGCAATGGAGGATGAAGGAGGAAGTTTTATTGCACGTCGCTCATCGACCCGTATTCGCAAAATTGCACCCAAAATGGGTGAAGCTCTTTCCAATGCTGATAACCGGACACAGGTAATTTTTATTTGCTACTAACACATCTATCAAACACAAAATCTGGCATCTTTTTGGATGAATTGTTAGAGTATAATTTATTTAATTTGAATTGGCATATCTTTGCACTATTAGATTAGTTTAGTTTTGTTTGCAATAAGGCATACAATGGTTTGATATTGTTAGCATTGTAGAGGTGTAGTTTTGCTTGTGCTAAAGATAAAAAGTGGTTGTAAGTAGGTTGTAGGTGGTTGTAGAGTTGTTCCTAGAATCTAGGAAGTATTGTTGAACTTTCTGGCTTATATAATAAGCCACTTTACAATTTAATTGCTATGGCTTGTGCTAATAAGCTTTTATGGTATTGGAACTAAGTCAATCATCTCCAGTATAGAAAGAGCATTTGCTGTTTTGAAAGCACGAGTTATTGCTCTATGTTTGCTCCAGGTTTTCGTGCTGCAAAATATTTCAGCATTTTTCAACTGAACCAAGGTGCAGAGTGGGCAATCAGATTTGCCCAGCCAACTCAAGAACCTTTGCAGCCTCCGTAGATATTTGGTGATGCTCCCTTGTTAGATCTCAACATTGCAGCGAGGTTGGCAATAAAACAATCTATGCCAGATATCTCTGCAGATCTAAAACTTCTGACAGAAATGGAAAACGTGAAGCTTTTTGGACAGCTGAGAAATGTGGCAAAGGACAGGTAGTGCAGCACCAATGGCTGCAGCGTTCACTACGAGATACTTGAGGAAATGTTTGATATTTTACAGTACTCAGGCAGTGGAGGAAATACTTTTATGATTATCCAGGGAATCACTGATCAAATTTTTCTGGTAACTGGAAGAGAAAAGGAGTTGCAGCAATATTATCTGTAATAAAAGGAATAAGCGTACAACAATAGTGAGCGCAGTGCCAAGTGGAGTGCCCAACATACACTAAGTTTTGTTGACTTTTCCATAGTTTGGATATATATTTAGGGTAACATTTTTGGTTTGTTTTAAATATATAATATAGTTATTTTAAAACATTATGAACTTTATAAAAGTTATTATATGTTTGCCTTAAATGTATTTGGAAAGGGATTTTATTCCGTAACTTACAAAAGAGGATTTTTGGCCAAAACTTTGCTAGTTTGCTCGTCTTTGATAGGTGGAACTACTAGTGGTCTTTGTTTGGTCTAAAAAAATATATTTGTTCATATTAATTGTTTTAGTGGTCAAAAAGGTCTGTTTTTGTGGTGATTGCTGTTATTCAGCGTTCATGGTGAGTCCTAATAAGCCAGGAAAATATGGTCTATGGAGTCCTAAGATTCTGACCATTGGTGAGTACATGGATCTTGAATCTTGATCAGATCATTTTAACTAAGGAACATTGACGAGAAGATGATCCAAAAGATTATGGCAAAAGGTATAAAGAGGCATTAATGCTTCTAAAGTTGCCAGTTTCAGACAGATTATTGCCAAAAGCAAGAAATGCAACTGTAGCTTTTATATTATATGGACAAATCTCAAAACCAAATATCGAGGTGTCTGAATCTGGGAGTGCTTCATGTTTGAAAAATCTTTTGTTTTCCATTAAGTACACAAAGGAGGATTTGTTTCTGATTTATCTTTTACATCGAAGGACCTTAGTGATCAATTAGTAGCCATTGAAAAGCCAGTAGATGTTCAAGATCTGTTTGCTTTGGCGATGCACAGTTTGTCATTGTCATTTGATTCCTTTGTTGAGTCCCTGCACTCGATTGTGGAGGCTCAAGAGCTTGATTTCAAGAAGTTGTCAACACTTATTTCATAAAAGGAAGGAAGGAAAGAACAATCAGAAGCACCAACTTTGAACAGCAAAAATAGTGTGTTTGTTGCATAGCTCAAAAACAGAGGTTGGTAAAATAATGTAACCAGCTCATTAGGTTAAACTTCTAAAGGTGGTAATTCATCATGAACATTCAAGTGTAAGTGTTACTACTGTAAAAAGATGGGATACTCTAAGAAATATTGTTAGAAGCAACAACAAGACCTTGCAAGGTGTCAAAAGAGGTCATGGTATGCAAATGTTGTTGACAAGGACGAACAAGGAGCAATAGTGATTTTGCATTTGTGGCATCACAAAATCAGTCTACGAAGTCAACAACTTGGTACTTCGACAATAGACCATCCCAACTCTACATCTCACTTTGAAAGAGAATGCAGGGATGTTCGGGAACAATATTGTTAGTTATGCATTTAAGAATGTTTGATATGCTCTTGACATGAACAAAAACTTTACTGTCTATTAATGATAATATTAAAAACCTTCGTCTCTGTGTAAAGTTTCAAGGAAACAAATGTATGGTAATTGCTCTTCAAGAGAACAACGCTATTGTTTTACAAATTGGTTGATCCCAAAACAACAAAAGCAAATGCACTAGCATGGTTGAAAGTATGAATGTACTTTAGCATGAGAGGCATGGTCGCCACAATTATCAATATTTGTCTATATTTAGTAAGACTAATATGGTGGATGAACTTCAATTTAGGAAAGTTAGACTATGTTACTGGGTTCTTGTATCTGGTGTTTCAGTCCCATCCTCAACTGGGTTGGGTTTAGATTTGGCGACTAGAGTGCTGCAAGAGCAGCCAAGGCATGTCTTTGCTTCCCTGGGTTCTCTAACTTGGAGCAGTAGGGATGCACCTTGGTTGCTCTTGGGCACTCCCAAGTGCTCTTGCACACTCCTATGGCCAATAGGTTGGTTTAAAAAAATTAAAAACGTCAAAGCAGAAAGAAAAAACATTTTTTAAACATTGAAACATAAAAATCCCTAAAAAGTGCCTAAAACCTGAAATGCACCTAGTATGTTTGTTGTTTGACAAACACAAACCTATTTCACACAAACTCATTCTTGTTATGCCATTTTTGCATTTTGGAAGTGTAAGAGTGAATTTGCACCCCTTATGCAAATTCCCCTTTTGCCTTTTTCCACCTTAGAAGACCAAGTTTGGAGGCTTAATTACACCTAAGCTCGTTGCTTGCATCCCACTTGGCGCCTGTTTTGAGTGTCGGTGGGGGAGTTTCTGTCGGGGACGCCCGTGCGGCGTGCTTATGTCCCTGGCAGATTCCTGCGGTTGAACCTGCAGAGGCATTACACTTCTCATTGGTGGTCAAGTTGTAATGCCCTCTTCGACTGACCGATCGACCCGAATATGGTCGTTTTCTTCATCTCCTCTTCAAATTCACTCCTTCAACAAGCATTTCATCCTCTAAGCATTCAATTCAACTTCTTTTGTATACCTTCAAGCAATCTTCTTCACAACTTCTAGCATTCAACCTCACACTCTTGTACTCACTCCCAAGCATTCTAGCAACACTCTTGCACCTGATTGCAACAACAACTTCACTCCACCACTTCAGTAGAGCAAGTTTGGGACCACACTATTGCAACAGAGGCTCGAGTACTCTCAACCTCTCCTCTATCAGCTTTGAGTGCTTTTGGTGGAGGTGGTAAGCTTCCCATTCCTCTCCTCTATTACTTGGTAGAGTAAGCACATTTACTGTTTTGTAGTGCTTTAGTCTTCTTTATTACTTTGTTTTCTTTATCTCGCTTTCTTGGCTATTCGTGGAGGTGGAAACATCTAAACGGGGGTCTGACTGAGGTAGGCCCCTATACAACCACCCAACATTTTTCTCTTTCTTGTGTGTAGGTGTAATGTCCCCATTTTGGCCCTACACTCTTCATTTGGATTTAGCCTATTCTAAAAACTGTGAGGCTGCTTCAGAGGTGGAAAATTAGGGTTTCCTTTCTCGCATAATCGCTTCGCTTGGTGTTCGAGAGTTATGTTGTGCGTGACTTACTATTTATAGCAGCTTCACTATTTTTAGCAAGTCTCCATTCTTTTAAGCAAGATCTCTGCCTAGCAGCGCTCAACTCTTTGCGCTCAATGTTCACTATTGCTGTTTTTGATGTGAACTTACTATTTATAGCAAGCCTATTATTTTTAGTAAGTCTAATTTTGGCAGTAGCATCATTAGCAATTCAGCTCAAGTCATTTTGCTATCCTTCAGTTTCAGTTTGGCTTTGGTTATCTCCATGGATTAAGTTTTATACTTAGTCATTTTTATGTTTCTCAGTTGTACCCCCACGCCTAAGAATGATCACTTCATGTTGTTTTTAAAAGGGGGTCATTAAGGGGTCAATGGTGCATTTAATGAATTATTAAATGCTTTATTGTTGCAAAGTGAAGTTGGATGCCTAAAGAGGTTGATTAATATTTTATTATTTCAAAAAGTGAAATGCTTAAAGTGGCATTCCTTTTGGAAGTTGAAGTGATTCAACTTCTTGGAATTTGAAGAGTCTCTTGTTGCTTCATTTGCCAATTGAAGCTTATATATTGCTGCTGTTTGAAGAACTGATTATCTTTGGGAAAAATATAACGTTATGCTGCTGGTTTGAAATCCAGAATCCAGCTAAGGGTTAGCTTAGCAAATCTACTCCACTCTTCGGGCCTGAAACTATGGTTCCCTAGGTGGTGGACTGAGAGTGTGCTTCATCCAGAAGTACATATTGAGCATTATTGTGGAGTTTTGGTGAGATATTTCCAATTTTTATATTGCTGGTTTATCATGGCTGAAAGTGTTTTTTGTTGACAGCTTTTTGAGCAAATTAAATATCATTCTGGGTATGTTTGCAAAGTGGTTCTAGACCCAAGGCGACCCCTTCCACAAGAGATTGGAATTTATTTCCAAGTCTTTGATTTTTTATTGCTAAATCGCCCTTTTCAAGAGCTGTACCATCTGTAGAGCATTGAGAATTGTGCCATAAATTAATGGATGACTTTTGAGGCTGTTTCTTCATCTTGTCATGGGCGCCTATCCTCCAAAGGTTCATTGCACTTCGTTTCACGCCATTCGGAGGTATTTTGGTGAAGTTATGAGCATTTAATTAATTCTTATAGTTGCTGGTTATTCATTTCCAGAATTGCAGATTTATATCAGACTTGTTTCAGTTTGAATTTCCAGTCCTTTCTTCATCAATAATTGCTACTATTAATCATGGAATCATTCAGTATCTTGGTGCTTTGAAAACATTGTAATATTGATGTAATTTGCAGCTCTCTTTCTATATTGTAAGACTGTAAACAGTAGTACTATTTCAGTCCTTTATTGCTGCAATTATTTCTATTTCTCACATTAAGTACCCCTGAATGGTTTACCGCCAGTGTGGATAAAGAACATTCTAGAAGCTTATCTATTCTATTTGCAGCTGTTCTTATTCTTTGTAAAGCTAGTTAGTAGTACTAACAACTCTTCCTTTACTTGCTGCAATTTTATATCTGTTTTACACTCCCACAATTGAGTGGTTGAGTTTTAGAATAAACATATATCTTGTTTGTAATTTGCCCCCACGTTATAAGTGGTTGTGTGGATAGTATTCCTCCCACGTTAATAAGTGGAAGAGTGGATTTAAAGGCTGGCTTGCCGCCTAATAATTGTTGTAAACTCACCCACTGAATAAGTGGAGTATTTCCACCGCTTGTGGATGCCTGCACCAGCAGATGAATTGTACTTTCAGCTCTGTTTATGCCTAATGATCCTCTGACCATATGCTATCACCTCGCCCACATTGGGATCTTGGTGAACATTCTTGGTTAGAGTTATCTTCTTTGCTGGTTTGCATTTTGGAGCTAACGCTAATTAGTGTTTGGTTGCTGATTTGAATGTTAATTTTGGGAAAAAATTAATGGGGAATATTTCAGTGGTATCAGAGTAGAAGATCCTGCCATCCTGTTGATTAGTGCTTCATGCTTAGGCAGATGAGTGATAGAGATCTCCGGTACTACACCGAAAGTCAGTGCAGATTCTAGATCAGTTTCTTGTGGTATCTAGAGGTTGGCAGTTAGGCATGGCTAATGAAGAAGAGATGAAGTTGGCAAAGACTCTCTTTATGGTTGGAAAGAGACTTGGTAAATAATTTCAGTCAAAGGAAAATGAAGAGAACATTCTTCATTTGTTAGAACAATGTTTGAGACAAGTGAAGCCATCACCTTCAGAGATAATGGAGTTGGCACTAGCTCCTGCAGTGAATTTTTTGAATCAGCCCTATTGGTTGGTGCATCCTGATGAAGAGACCAAGTTGCTGATTTCTTCTTGTTTTATGGAGATAATGAGAATTGTAATTCCCCAATTGCCCTATGATGATGAAACTATGAAGATCATATTAAAGATGATAGTGGAATGTTTTCAAGATTTGGATGAAACTGGTAGTAGCTTGTTTCCAAGAAGAGCTGCTATTTTAGAAACATTTTCTGAAGTTGGTGCTTGCATCTTATTGATAGAATTTGAGATGGAGAATCAGATTTATCACTTGTTTAATTATCTTTTCACCTCGACCTGGAGTGAGCAAGAAGAGAGTATGCTTGCAGCTGTCATGAATGTTCTAATCTCTACAATTAAAGAAGCTGATAGTCTTCCTGAAAGTGTCCAAACTCTTCTCTTGGATGCTTATAAACGTGAAGAGCAGATTTCTCCCACTGCTGATTTGTTAGTTAAAGAAATTTTCAGTCAATGTGAAGATAAGTTGAAACCATTTTTGAAGAAGACTGTTGTGAACAAAGAGGAGATTTCCGAAGTTGAAGAGGAGGATGAAAGTTGGAATCCCTTTGAAGACATTGCAAAATTTCAAGGGGTATCTACGGATTTGCACTCATCCAAGCATTCTGTAAAAGAATGTAATGTGTTAGTGGAAGCCTTGAAGACTAGTGAGGTACTCTTGTTTTCTACAGAGGAGAACAGTGAGTTGCCTTGTGTTAAGAAGCCTCATGTTGAAGATTCAAAGAAAAAACTTTTGGAAACAAAAGTTGAAACAAAGATGCATGAAGAGGCCATAAGTGTAGATCCAAATGAAAGAGAAGTTCGATTAGTAGAAGATATGTGTTCAATTAGCAATTTGCTTCTTCACAATTCTAGAGAATGTTGGTTTGAAAGTCAAGTCAAGGAGGAGAAGAAGAAAGAGGAAGATGAAGTCTCTTCCCACTTCAAAGTTGATTTGATCAATTCTTTTGAATCATGTGTAGGAGACAACATGGAAGGTGAAGTTTCTAGTAGTTATAAGGCAGATTTTTCTTCACCAGAAATCAAGCTAAGGCAAAAAGCTAAGGAATTGGAAGGCACTATGGATGGAATGATGAAGAGTGTTCATCACATGCGAGACAAGTTGAGGAGTACAACTCAAACCATTTTTGAAATCTTTATCCATCAAAGTTGTTCTACATCATCTTAGCCAGTATATAATGATTGCAGCTCAAGTTCACACATTGTTGATAATGGAATTCAAATTTTGTCAAATCTTGATAGAATTCATAGACATGTAGAACAGATGATTTATGATGTGCCTAGGGGAGAAGTTGTATGTTGCATTTCTATTGATGACATGAAGTCCATTAAATTTGCCTTGGAGGAAATTAAATCTAGTCTTTTGCACATCATTCGTGACAAAGACTTAGTGGCCAATATTGCTGACAAGGCATTGGAGTGGCATGAGCTTACCAAAACAAAGTTGCAAGAAGTGCATGAGACTCTAATTGAAGCAGAGAATCAGATTTCTGCTGTTCAATATTCATGGGAGCAAGAAAATAGAAGAAGAGTAGAGGAGCTTCAAGAAATTCTTGATGAGTTTGATCTCATACAAGAAACATATGATTTGGAATGCTGTCCTAAGAGACCAAAGCATTCAAATTCTCAAGCTTATCAAGCTTTTGACAATCTCTTGTATGAAGAAGGTTCTAGTAAGGTTTATGTAAATCCTCTTTTTGAAAATGACGAAGAAATTGCTTCAGAGATTACTGAAGAAGGGGATTTGAGTTTGTCTTCCAGCATTGGAGAGTTAATATGTGAGTTGCATGAAGTTGAATCTACTGCTGCTCCTAGTGCAACCATTCAGCAAGAATTGGTAACTCTTGAAACACAAAGAAATGAAGGCATTCTTATTGTTCATCAACAAAGAGTTGATGGGTTTGTTGATGAAGGTTTAATTTATTTTTTGATGAGGATGCTTGTGAGACTCATATCAGATTTTAGTTCATCACCATCTTCTCTTAGAGTGATAGATTTCAGAATTGTATTTGATGAAGGATTCATGGAATCTTTCCGGCAAGTCATATCACAAGATTCTAGATTTGATTTCTTCAATGAACAAAGGTTGGTTGAATACTTCTTGGAATTTCAAGAAGTGGCATTGCAGATGGAACGAGTGAATCAAAGGATTCGTGTGAGAGCAATTATCAGTTTGAGAAGTGGTTCTTCATGGTTGTTAGTTTGGGATCCTGGCATTACTTGGGAAGAAGGTAATTTCAAAATAGATAGACCAGCATATAATATTCAGAGTGTAGTTGTGACCATTTGCTTATGTGTTGGAAAATGTCTTCAATTGAAAATCAGTGTTTGGGATCTCAAGCATTTTCTTTTGAAGAATGGAATGCATAAAAAGAAGGTTGGATGGAGAGATAAGTGTCAAAAATTCTGTTTTATGTTTGCTGCTCCCTTCTTTCTATGTCATTGCCTCTTTATTTCTGATCATACATTGGTGTTCTGGGAAGAAAATATGATCAGAAGTTGGTTTGTGGTGGCATGGGGTCTCTTGCTAAAGGTGCCACCAGTGTGGTTCATGAGCAGTTATGCTCATTTTGATAAAAAATTCTTGTGTTGCAGCTGCTGTTTGTCTTCTTGGATGCTGATTTTCCAAAAATCAGATCTCAAGATGATTATTTCAGACCTCTTAGGAAGCTGGTTATTTCATTTCCAGGCCTCTCCACCTCCTATTTGGATTGAATTTCTGTCACAAATGAGCAAGGGAATGTTTCAGTATGGTCAAAGTTCAAGTATGGGTTGTTCATTGATGGTTGACAATGAATTTTGTGGTACCAAGTCATTAATTACTTTTTGGGACAGCGAGTTATTAGCTGATTTGATTTGTCAAATTGAGACTCTTGATGTGAGACATGTGAATATTTCTTGGAGTTCTTTCAGTGAAATCAGTTTGCTTCAAAAGAAGCATTGTGCATCCTCTTGGATAGGGATGGAGTGTGGAGCTTTGCTCTTGGTTTGGCATTGGTTTAGAAGCATGTTTGAAAATATTTTTGTTGCTGATCAGAATTATGACAACAAGGTTTGGAGGTCCTACAGACTGATATGGGACCCAGGCACTGACATGTTTGATGCATTGTCTTTTGTGGATCATGACATGTTGGTCCACTTTGAGTATTCGGTTGTATTAATCAGAGTAGCGCAACTGATTAGAGGAACAGTGTTCCTAAGAAAGATTTGGAATCCTGGTATCACTTGGGTTTGTGATTCCATAGTTGAAGATGATGAAGCCAATGATGGTCTTCTAGAATTTATTCCCATGATGTTTCAGTTTAATTTTAATCTGGTGATTTCTTGTGTTGGCATCCAGCAGTGCAGTGCTTACATCAGTTGGTGCTATCCTTCTCCTAGGATGATTTGGGACCCTAGGATCCTATTTGGCATGGTAAGGATCAAATTGTTCCTTTGGAGTGTGGTGGCATTGCTTGAGGACAAGCAATTTTGGGAAGGGCGGACTATAATGTCCCCATTTTGGCCCTACACTCTTCAATAGGATGCATCATTCCTAAAAACTGTGAGGGCTGTTTAGGTGGGTACTGGCTTCTCGCATAACACGCCTGTAGCCATGCTCGAGGTTGTTGTGCAGACTTACTATTTATAGCAGTTCGCTATTTTAGCAAGTCTATTCAGCAAGATTCCGCCTAGCAAATAGCTCAATCCTTCTTGCGCTAATAATGTTCGGGCTGGCTTTTGTTGTTTTTGATGTGAACTTTTACTATTTGTAGCAGTTGGCTATTTATAGTAAGTCTAAATTTGGCATTAGCATCATCAACAATTCAGCTCAAGTCATTTATTATCCTTCGCCACTGGGTTATCTCCATGGATTAAGTTTTATACTTAAGTCATTTTTATGTTTCTCAGTTGTACCCCCACGCCTAGGAATGATCACTTCATGTTGTTTTTAAAAGGGGGTCATTAAGGGGTCAATGGTGCATTTAATGAATTATTAAATGATTTATTGTTGCAAAGTGAAGTTGGATGCCTAAAAGAGGTTGATTAATATTTTATTATTTCAAAAAGTGAAATGCTTAAAGTGGCGTCCTTTTTGGAAGTTGAAGTGATTCAACTTCTTGGAATTTGAAGAGTCTCTTGTTGCTTCATTTGCCAATTGAAGCTTATATATTGCTGCTGTTTGAAGAGCTAATCATCTTTGGAAAAAATATAACGTTATGTTGCTGGTTTGAAATCCAGAATCTGGCTAAGGGATAGCTTAGCAAATTTACTCCACTCTTCAGGCCTGAAACTATGGTTCCCTAGGTGGTGGACTGAGAGTGTGCTTCATCCAGAAGTACATATTGAGCGTTATTGTGGAGTTTTGGTGAGATATTTCCAATTTTTATGTTGCTGGTTTATCATGGCTAAAAGTGTTTTTTGTTGACAGTTTTTTGAGCAAATTAAATATCATTCTGGGTATGTTTGTAAAGTGGTTCTAGACCCAAAGTGACCCCTTCCACAAGAGATTGGAATTTATTTCCAAGTCTTTGATTTTTATTGCTAAATCGCCCTTCTCAAGAGCTGTACCATCTGTAGAGCATTGGGAATTGTATCATAAATTAATGGATGACTTTTGAGGCTGTTTCTTCATCTTGTCATGGGCGCCTATCCTCCAGAGGTTCATTGCACTTCGTTTCACGCCATTCGGAGGTATTTTGGTGAAGTTATGAGCATTTAATTAATTCTTATAGTTGCTAGTTATTCATTTCCAGAATTGCAGATTTATATCAAACTTGTTTCAGTTTGAATTTTCAGACCTTTCTTCATCAATAATTGCTACTATTAATCATGGAATCATTCAGTATCTTGGTGCTTTGAAAACATTGTAATATTGATGTAATTTGCAGCTCTCTTTCTATATTGTAAGACTGTAAACAGTAGTACTGTTCCAGTCCTTTATTGCTGCAATTATTTTCTATTTCTCACATTAAGTACCCCTGGATGGTTTACCACCAGTGTGGATAAGGAACATTCTAGAAGTTTATCTATTCTATTTGTAGCTGTTCTTATTCTTTGTAAAGCTAGTTAGTAGTACTAACAGCTCTTCCTTTACTTGCCGCAATTTTATATCTGTTTTACACTCCCACAATTGAGTGGTTGAGTTTTAGAATAAACATATATCTTGTTTGTAATTTCC
>VDFB02071520.1:0-29649 GCA_007258455.2 Sequoia sempervirens | reverse complement strand
TTCAATTTTTAGAACCCAAACAACAATTTTCTATCTATGTGAAGATGTTGCTTCACAGTGAAGATATTGCTTCTCAAAAAGAGATGGAATTCATTTTTAAATCCAAATTGAAATGTCTGGTGACTATCCTAGGATTGATAATTTTTTTACCAATTGACTATCCTAGATTGATTCATTTTAATCCAATTGAAAAAATGACTATCCTAGATTGATTCATTTTAGTCCAACTGAAGAAATGAAGTTACTAGTCGTGGTTGCATCGGATCCAGATAATGATTTACATAGAAGCGCTATAACATATAACAAAAGAACTATAGAAATAGACATATGCGCTATAGAAAATGTCGTAAGTGTTGCAAGATTTGTCAGAAGCGCTATAGAATTTGGTGGAAGCACTAAACCAGATGTTGAAGGTGAACTGTCGGATTGTGCTGGAATCCTTTTGATCGAAGCGCTAAAATAGTCCTTCAAAGTGCTATAATTTTCTTCGGAAGCGCTAAAATAGGCAGAAGCACTATAATTTGTGTCAGAAGCACTATAGAATCTTTTGATCACACTAAGAGAATCATGCCAAATTCCTGTACAAAATATTTTCAAAAAAAATTGTTAAAAACATGGGGTTAAGCCCCACGGTGGGCGCCAAAATGTAAGTGTGAAATAAGTAAATAAGTAAAACAACTAAAACACTTCTTAATGAAACATTATATCAAGATTAATCATGAATTAAATTAATATAAAAGCACAGAAAGCTTGAAAGTGTCTCATTGTCTCCTATCTCCAAAGATTTGTCAAGTCATAGAAAGCTCTCAGATTGGGTAAGCAATATGACTGTTTAAAATGCCAATTCGGAGGATGGAGTGATCAATGCGTCTACAATGATCTAATGATTGATAATGAAAACTAAATGATATTATGCTCTTGTAAACTATTAGAGCATGAAAAATGATGAATGAAAGCTACGGTAAAACTAAGATGTTATTAAGTGATATGAAATTCTCTTACGATGCTATGATTGCTTGCTTGATTTAGCAGTTGCTATTTTGCAGAGTAGATTGCATAAAATGAGACTATTCTTTGCTTGAAGGTTGTATTTATAGATTTATGATAAGCAGTTTACGAGGGCAACCTGCTTGAGGGCTTGGTTCAATCACGGAGGTGAATGGTGAGAGATGACTTGAGTTGATCATAGGGATTGTTCCTCCCATGAAAACATCGGGAAAGATGATAGGAAAGATCGAGGAGAAGAATATTTGAGAGATTGATTCAAATTTCTCTCCACGTATCGTATTGAATACTAGTTGAAATATTTGGATTACGGAATATCAAATTTGTTGAGGTGAGTGAATAGAGGAATATTGATTTGTATGCCCTTTATTTGAATATATTTGATTTATTCAATTTTAGCAAAATAGGAAGATTTAATTAAATAAAACAAATATTTGATATTTACTTATTTAATAAAGAGGAATATGATAATTAAATAAATCTTTAGGATATCTTTATTTAATTAAGAGGAAATATGATACAATAATTAAATTACACAAAATATTGAAGTTTTGTATTTTAATTTAAGATAGAATTAATGGATAAAGTATAGAAGAAATAATAATGATAATAATTAAATAAAACAAAGTATTTAATTTTGTTTATTTAATTAAGAGGAAAATAATATAATAAAATAGAAGAATTAATAGTGAACTTAATATAAATAAATATTTCTATTTATTTACTAAGTAGATGAATTTAGGATTAATTAATCAAATAAATTATATTCTCCAGACCATTTTTAGGTGTATACAATATGGTTTTATAATTTTGGATAATTCGAAATAAGTAATGCAATCGTGAACCCTAGAGGACATAGGATAGTAATTAAGTTCATATTCAATTTCAATCATGCAACATTTCATTTTTAAAAAAAAATTGTCCATTTTCAGTTGCTTAAGTTTTGTCCTCTAGGGTTCTCAGCGGGGCATTACAGGCTACAATGTGTCAATGCTTTCTCTTAAGAGCCCTAAGTTCCAAAAAGTGGAAAACTTCAACGAGTTGTTTCTTAGAAACCATGGTACTTAGAAACATTTTATCTAAAGTTATAAGGTCACATAGGGTCCCTCTACAATAACATCTCCCAATTTTCATATCTCCAATCCATTTGGCCATTGCAACAAGTTTTCACACATTGAATAAAGTGTTAAATACATTGAAGAGAAAGTCACAACGTAGCATAACTTTTGTTATGTTCATCGGGTAGCCAAATCAAAAGTTCCAACACATCTAAGTGGGTTGTTTTTATTGTGCTAGAAAAGGTCATGTTTTTCACCCAAGCATGTTGGATCATTCTAGGATACATTGTGTTGATGTCTTCTCTTAAGAGCCCTAATTGTCAAAAAGTGGAAAACTTTGATGAGCTATTTCTCAGAAATCATGGTACTTAGAAATGTTTTGTCTAAATTTATTGTAACACCCCGCCACGAGACCCTAGAGGACAACACACTAAAACCTAAAATGGAACAATTTTTTTTTTTAAAGTGCAATGTTTACATGATTATAAATGAAACATTAACTAGTTTTCTATTCTAAGTCCTCTAAGGTCTATGACTACGCTACTCAATTCCCATTAACTAACTAGCAAGAACAAAAAAGCACTACATTTATTTAAACCCCATCTACAATATGAAATTACATTTAACCATTTCATTTAATTGAACAATCAATATATTGCAACCATAACATGTATTCAATAGAGATCAATTGAATCAATCCAATTAGTTACATATATAATAACATCTTTTACATTGTACATTACATAAGAGAGTTCAACATCAGTTTACATCATTACAATGATTCATCTAAACAACAATTTCTCCTCGTATACATGTGAGGAGATTACATCAAGTATAATGCATGATACATAAGATTTATAGTTCAATACAGGTACATGAGTAACAATCCACATGAACTAGTACAAATGCATAAGTCTTCAATCCAGGAGAAGTCACCACAATCCCGAACAAGAAGAGGGAACCCAATGGAGTACAAGGCACATTCCACCTGACCATGTGGAACCCTAAGGTCCACCCCCCGTGCTAGGAGATAGAAAAGGATCCCTCCATCACAATGACAATAAGGTGACAAACAACTAACACAACAAGACTATAAGGCATTCCAACTTACAAGTACAACATAACATGACACAATAGTGATACTACTTCCAGAGGCACTCACAATCATAAAATGGAAATACAAGCCAAGGGGATGTAAGGTTGTAGCAGGGGAGAGTGTCATCACATGGTCCTAGCATGGGTTTTCCTAACATTATTTCTCTAGACACTAGCCCCCATCTATGGTTGTCCTGATAGTCTCACATTCGACGCTGGCCTCATAGGGTGACACATGTGGGACCAATTATCCTTTCATGGGGACAAGGAAATTGGTCTTGCCGACCAGGCCTTCCCAACCCATCCTTAGCCTGAACGAGTGCTACAAGCTTGGGTGAGGCATCCAATTATCTTAGTTAAAGTTAAATTCTACCAAACCCCTAATTAATTAATTAATTAATCACTTGATTAGAAAACTCCCACATGGGTTGTCCTAGATGCCACTTTGTGCATTGGCCCCCATTGAGATCCACTCCCCCTTCTACAACTAGAAAATACAACTCAACTGAAAGGGTAAGGCCAACATGCTCAAATCACGAAACCACAAGAACATACATGAAGGTGAGGCATGAACCATCCTGCACAAGAATCAACCATGACGCAAGTAAACAACACATGGCTACAACCCCCTTCAATAAACCATTTCAATTATCACATCAACCAATATTATAGGACCATCACATATACTTGGCCTACAACATGGTTTTCCAAGCCTCTGGAAGACTCCAAATTTCATAAATGCAAAAAGACTATGCTTTAGAGTAGCACTAAGACTCCAAAATATCTCAAATACAAAATCAAACATAATGTTCCAACTAAATAAAAAACAACATTACATTTAAAGAGACATGACTGTATTCAATTTCCGATCACAAGATCATTTACTAATCGACTAATTCATATTGCAAAAGAAGTCATCATTCAATATAAAGTTACAAGAGAACACACCATTTAAAATTTTATCAATTGATCCATTCCACTAACTTCTAAATTATACGAAATACTCATTTAAACTATAAATCACCCCTCTTTAAAACCAACATTTACAGGTTCCATTCACAATAAATATTTTAGTTAGAAGGTGAAATATTCTTTTCTAATATTGAAACATACAAACAACCCCCACTAATTTAATACAGATTTTAACCATCAAATAAATATATATTTATATGTATATATATACTTATATATAAGCATATATTTATACATATAAATATATACCTACATATATATATATATGAATATATTCACACCCATCACGATCGATTATCATAAATAAAACATAATGTAAGATATATATATATAAAGAGAATCCTTGAATGCAGAAATTCACATATAAACATATATATATACACATATATATATACATATATACATATATATATACACATATATATATACATATATATATACATATATATATATATATATACATATATATTTATACATATATATACATACATACATACATACATATATATGTGTGTGAATATATGAAGGCATATGTAGATATCGAATGACAATGCATCTTAAACATCAAACACCATACATGTACAATGATACAATCAAAGAAATCATACAGTGCAAACTTTAATCAACAACAATATGCATTCGAAATAGATTAAATTGGATTTTATTGGTTTCTATAGGGGAAACAAGCAACAGACTAATGAATTCTATAGGAGTATACAAAGAATGAATCACCGAATTCAACAAGGGTAAGCAAGAAATGTGGAAAGAATGGAGTCTCGACTGAGGTAACATCTATCTGGAGTTTTCAACAAAACAGCGGGGGATATGCATGGTAATAAGCTCCCTAAATGTTATTAATGGCTAAGAAGATTAATAGCTAAAGGATAGCATCCACCAAGGGAAAATGAGGTTGGGCATATGAAGATAGCAGGGTATTCTAGATTTAAGATTTTTACTTAAGTTGTGGAAAGGAAGATGAGAGGAATCATTCGTCCACCACCAAGGTGAGAATTCAGAAATTCCCTCTGGTTTGCTAAGTATGGCTCCAGTACGATTACCACAAGCATTTAATTACGCCCCTAATAATGCTGCAAGAGAAATTGATCTGAGAGATACGAACCATTTTCATCATTTTTAACAGGGACAATGTTCTCGAGGAGAATACAGGTGATGGATGCTAAGAGAAAACATTTGAAAATAAAAGTTTGCACACTGAATTACATATCTAGTAATAAAGTGGGGACGACATGAATGCAATTCTTAGAATTAAGGAATTACACAAGTTCCATGATAAGCACGAAAAGGATTGATACAAAAACTTAAGAAATTTCCAAGCAAATGCAATTGGCAGATGTAAACTAAAACCACAACATTCAAAATTTTTATTTATTTATTATTCAATGCAAGATTAAACAGTAGTAAAAAATGTGAGCAATGGAACCTAGTTTGAGCGAGTATTTTAGCTTCTTCACTTTCTAGATTTCCACAATTTGTAATTTCAGCTTCTTGACTTTCTAGATTTCCTCAACACTGCAAAACCCCACTTCCAAAACCTCCAAAAACAAACTAGAAAGAAATTCTTTTGAAGAACAAGAACTGTTCGTGGCAAAACAAAAACAAGATTTGCTTATTTTAGAAAAATATGCAAAAAGCCCCTCTCTCAGTTATCCCTAACTGATTTATTTTCCCACTCTCTGTAACTACACAAAATTAATTATTTTATTTAATTCTTTATCTCCACTACTCTCAGCTTCCATTAAGTTATTATTTTTATAATTTCCACCTTGTCGTATTGTTTGCGCACAAAATTAATTCGACAATTAAGTATTTCATTTATTAATTTAATCCCTTCATTTAAATTGCTTGCACAATAAAATAATTAACATGTTTTTTTAATTATTTCTTTATTAAACTATAAGTTTTAATTTATTTAAATTAAACAAAACATTAATAGTATTTTATTTATTAAATTTACAATTTATATTAAAGCATTCATTTAAAATTATCGAATACCTTGATCCACAATACTCTTTCATTTAATATAAAATCCATCAAAGCATCAATTAAGCAAATAACTCAAATGGACTGTTCACCCAACAGTACCTGACCACAAGGTGAAATGGAAAGCAAATGACAACATCAAAAAAATGACTCGAACTAACCTTATAGATAGGGTGTGACAAACAGATACTCATCCTTGTCTAGGATGATGGCTCAACGTGGGGGAACCGATGCTATCTCTGAATCAACAACCTCCATTGGGTATGAGGAATGCTCAAACCTGGCGATTCAGGTGGAGTCGATGCCTGGTACCTACAACCTACAACAAACCACATGGTCGAACATGTACATAGGCAAACAATCAATCACACTATGAAGGGAAAATCGTAGTGTCGCAGGGCACTCGCAAGCGAGTGATGCGACCATGTTCCCCTTCACCAATACATCAACACACAATAAAAAAATATCAAATCATGATGAGAACATACATCTAACAATCACATAATACTCATATCAATGATAACTCACATAAACAATTAAACTGATCTACTAAGCATATATAAACATAAACATCAGATATAAGAATTCCATTGAGTAACATCATAATTGTGCATCAAACTTTCCTAATACCCAAGTATCATCAAACAAAATATCATGATGTCCAAATACAACCAAGTCACTGTCAGAAGCAGAAAATAAACTAAGGGGCACTACATCCTCCCCCCTAGGACTAGGCTTGCTCCTGAAATCCTGCAAATAGAAATGAGTAACACTCATGCATCTGGGATACATTCTCCCAAGAGATAGAAGACTTGAGACTAGGATCCCATTGGACCCACACTTGGACCAAGACTCACCCCCTGAGGGTCAACTCCCAATGTTGTAGGATGTGCACAGTTTCCAAAGAACGTTGCATGTCCTCTAGAAAAAGTCTCTCCAACTGAACCATGGTGCTTGGCCTGGCAATTATCCACCGTTGCAAACACCTGTCCAATCTACCTACATCTCCTACTGTTGGCTCTTAAGCAACCAGTCTCTGATTAAAACTAGTTGTTCCCTTCTGAGGACACTATCTAATCATGTGGCCCTGCTGGCCACAGGAAAAACATCTGGTGCATCTACCAAATCCCCAACCACCTAAGGGTGCAATGGGCTATAGAAAAAAGCCTCCACTAACCACAAACTATGAAATTTGAGCAGGTTGGTCGAGACGATACTACTGAGCTCGCCGCCAACTCCGATCTTTCCTTTTCTAGAACCTACTACCATGCTAAGAGTGAGAGTTCCTAGGTTTCAACTAGGAGTGTTGTTGTTGCTGCTACTACTCACCCTTAGTGGGTGCTTGATGGCCCTTGGAGGAACCCACAGCTTGAGATGTACCAACCTAAGATTCAACACCAACTGGAGGTGCGCTACCGATCTATACACTTCTCTGTCCACCTAAAGCCATAGCCAAATTCTCCTCTACAATCTGAGCTTTCTCCATAGCCACCTCCATAGTTTTTGGCTGAAACACTCGAGCACCCCCACTGATTTGGGCATTCAAGCCCCTGATTAATCATTCTACTAACATACCCTCATCATTTCCAATTCCAGCATACTGCTTAAGCTCATAGAATCTCTGCTCATATTGCTCAACTAACATCACCATCTATCTTAGCTCATGGAACTCATCCGCACGACACTATCACCAATGATCAAAAAAGAACTGAGCTCTAGATCTCTCTAAGATCATCTCCCATGATACTGAATCTATATCCAAATGGAGCTTCTTCTCCTCCAAATGCCACCACATGGAAGAAAAACCTTAGAGATGCATAATAGCGCACCTAGCCTTGGTGTTGCTACCATATGGATGCATAGAAAAACACCTGTTCAGATCAATTAACCAGGTATCTACCTCTAAACCACTACCAGTCCCATCAAATGTAGGAGGATGTGCTCACAAAAGGTCCCTCTTATGACCAACTAATATGGCCTCCTACTCGACTGCAATCTCTCTCCTCTTGGGAGATCTCTCTCTCTAATCACCAACTGCTTAGCCTCCTACCTTGGACCAAGATGGGAAAGAACCTCCTCAATTAAGTGATGCAACTGTGAACCCTCCATCCCTGGTTGATCCAGATTCTATTCTCCACCTTTCTGATTGATCCACAAACCTTGTTGTTCCTCACGATTAGACTCATGGGAACTCTTAGGAGGGGAGTCCTGGAAATTGGCCCCATGGCCACCACCATGACCTCTACCATGCCCTCAACCTCGACCTTGACCTCTAGGAATTATCCTACAAAGACACCACCAAGTACAAGTTCAAGGTGTTAGACGAGGTCAACAAGGGAAAATGTAAACTTCAAAATCTATACAACTAATACAACTTAATGGGCTCTTGTATATACCTAGAGCACCCAGTATTTGAACTTGGGCTCTGATACCATGTGTAATTCCCTACAACGAGACTCTAGAGGACAACACACTAACACCTAAAATGGAACAATTTTTTTAAAAGTGCAATGTTCACATGATTATAAATGAAACATTAACTAGTTTTCTACTCTAATTCCTCTAAGGTCCTCGACTACGCTACTCGATTCCCATTAAATAACTAGTAAGAACGGAAAAGCACAACATTTAACTAAACTCCATCTACAATATGAAATTATATTTAACCATCTCATTTAATTGAACAATCAATAAATTACAACCATAACATGTATTCAATAGAGATCAATTGAATCAATCTAATTAATTACATATACATTAATATCTTTATTGTACATTACATAAGAGAGTTCAACATCAGTTTACATCATTACATTGATACATCTGAAAAAAAATGTCTCCTTGTATACATGTGAGGAGAGTACATCAAGTATGATAGATGATACATTAGATTTATAGTTCAATACAAGTACATAAGTAACAATCCACATGAACTGGTACAAATGCAGACGTCTTCAATCCAGGAGAAGTCACCACAATCCTGAACAAGAAGAGGGAACCCAATGGAATACAAGGCACATTCAACCTGACCATGTGGAACCCTAAGGTCCACCCCCCATGCTAGGAGATAGCAAAGAATCCCACCATCACAATGACAACAAGGTGACAAACAACTGACACAACACAACTATAATTGACTCCAACTTGCAAGTACAACATAACATGACACAACAGTGATATTGCTTCCAAAGACACTCACAATCATAAAATGGAAATACAAGCCAAGGGGATGCAAGGTTGTAGCAAGGGAGAGTTTCATCACATGGTCCTAGCATGGGTTATCCTAACAGTCTTTCTCTAGACGTCGGCCCCCATCTGTGGTTGTCCTTACAGTCTCACATTCGACATCGGCCCATAGGGTGACACATGTGGGACCAATTATCCTTTCATGGGGACAAGGAAATTGGTCTTGCTGACTAGTCCTTCCCAACCCATCCTTAGCCTGAACGAGCGCTACATGATTGGGTGAGGCATCCAATTATATTAGTTAAAGTGAAATTCTACCCAACCCCAAATTAATTAATTAAGTTATCACTTGATTAGAAAACTCCCACATGGGTTGTCCTAGACGCCACTTTGTGTGTTGGCCCCCATTGAGAGCCACTCCCCCTTCTACAACAAGAAAATCCAATTCAACTGACAAGGTAAGGCCAACATGCTCAAATCACGAAACCACAAGTACATACACGAAGGAAAGGCATGAACCATCCTACACAAGAATCAACCATGAAGCGAAGCAAGTAAACAATGCATGGCTAAAACCCCCTTCAATAAACCATTTCAATTATCACATCAACCAAGATTACAGGACCATCACATATACTTGGCCTACAACATGGTTTTCCAAGCCTTTGGAAGACTCCAAATTTTATAAATGCAAAAAGACTACTTTAGAGCAGCGCTAATACTGCAAAATATTTCAAACAAAAAATCAAGCATAATGTTCCAACTAAATAACAAAAAACATTACATTTAAAGAGACATGACTATATTTTATTTCCGATTACAAGATCGTTTACTAATTGACTAATTCATATTGCAAAAGAACTCAACATTCAATGTAAAGTTATGAGAGAAAACACACCATTGAAAAGTTTATCAATTCATCCATTCCACTAACTTATGAATCATACTAAATACTCGTTTAAACTATAAATCACCCCTCTTTAAAACCAGTATTTCCAAGTTCCATTCACAATAAATCTTTTAATTAGAAGGTGAAATATTCTTTTCTAATATTGAAACATACAAACAACCCCCACTAATTTAATACAAATTTTAACCATCAAATAAATATATATGTACATATATAAGCATATATTTATATTTATGAATATATTCACACCCATTACAATCGAATATCATAAATAAAACAAAATGCAAGATATATATATATATATATACAACAAAACTTTGAATGCAGAAATTCACATATAAACACACACACACACACACACACACACACACACACACACACACACACACACACACACACATATATATATATGTACATATGGGAGTATATGAAGGCATTTGGAGATATCAAATGACAATGCATCTTAAACATCAAACACCATGCATGTACATCGATACAGTCAAAGTAATCATACATCACAAACTTTAATTAGCAACAATATGCATTTGAAATAGATTAAATTGGATTCCATCGGTTTCTACAGGGGAAAGAAGCAAAAGACCAATGAATTCTATAGGAGTATACAAAGAACGAATCACCGAATTCAACAAGGGTAAGCAAGAAATGCAAAAAGAATGGAGTCTCGGTTGAGGTAACATCTATCTGGAGTTTTCAACAAAGCAGTAGTGGCTACGCATGGTGATAAGCTCCCTAAACATTATTAATGGCTAAACAGATTAATAGCTAAAGGATAGCATCCACCAAGTGAAAATGAGGTTGGGCGCATGAAGATAGCAGGGTATTCCAGATTTAAGATCTTTACTTAAGTTGTGGAAAGGAAGACAAGAGGAATCATTCATCCACCACCAAGGTGAGAATTTAGCAATTCCCTTTGGTTTGCTAAGTATGGCTCCAGTATGATTACCACATGCATTTAATTATGACCCTAATAATGCTGCAAGAGAAATTGATCTAAGAGATACGAACCATTTTCATCATTTTTAACAAGGACAATGTACTCGAGGAGAATATGGGTGATGTTAAGAGAAACTATTCGAAAATAAAAGCTTGCGCACTAAATTAAATATCTAGTAATAAGGGGGGGTGACATGAATGTGATTCTCAGAATTAAGCAATTACACAGGTTCCATGATAATCACGAAAAGGATTGATAAAATGACTTAAGAAATTTCCAAGAAAATGCAATTGGAAGATGTAAACTAAAACCACGACATTCATAAATTTCATTTATTTATTATTCAATGCAAGATTAAACAATAGTAAGAAAATGTGAGCAATGGAACCTAGTTTGAACAAGTAATTCAACTTCTTCACTTTCTGGATTTCCACAATTTGCAGTTTTAGCTTCTTCACTTTCTAGATTTCCTCAACATTGCAAAACCCCACTTCCAGAATCTCCAAAAAAAAACTAGAAAGTAAGTCTTTTCAAGAACAAGAACTGTTCACGACAAAATAGAAACAAGATTTTCTTTTTTTAGAAAAATATGAAAAAATCCCATCTCTTAGTTATCCCTAACTGATTTATTTTCCCACTCTCCGTAACTGCACAAAATTAATTATTTTATTTTATTCTTTATCTCCACTACTCTCAACTTCCATTAAGTTATTATTTTTATAATTTTCACCTTGTCTTATAGTTTTCACACAAAATTAATTCGACTATTAAGTACTTAATTTATTAATTTAATCCCTTAATTTAAATTGCTTGCACAATAAAATAATTAACACGTTTATTTAATTATTTCTTTATTAAACTATAAGTTTTAATTTATTTAAATTAAACAAAACATTAATAGAATTTTATTTATTAAATTTACAATTTATATTAAAACATTCATTTAAAATTATCAAATACCTTGATCCATAATACTCTTTCATTTAATATAAAATCCATCAAAGCATCAATCAAGAAAATAACTCAAATGGACTATTTACCCAATAGTACCTAACAACAAGGAGAAATGGAAAGCAAACCAAAACAACATCAACAAAATGAGTCGAACTGACCTTATAGACAAGGTGTGACAAATGGATACTCATCCTTGTCTAGGATGATGGTTCAATGTGGGGGAACCACTGCTATCTCCAAATCAACAACCTCCATTGGGTATGAGGCACGCTCAACCTAGCGATTCAAGTGGATTTGACGCTTGGTACCTACAACTTACAGCAAACCACACGGTCGAACGTGTACACAGGAAAACAATCAATCACACCATGAAGGGAAAATTATAGCATCGCAGGGCACTCGAAAGCGGGTGATGAGACCCTGTTCCCCTTCACCAATACATCGACACATAATAAAAAAATATCAAATCATGATGAGAACATACATCTAACTTTCACATAATCCTCATATCAATGATAACTCACATAAACAATTAAACTGATCTACTAAGCATATATAAGCATAAACATCAAATATAAGAATGTCATTGAGTAACATCATAATTGTGCATCAAAGTTTCCTAATACCCAAGTATCATCAAACAAAATATCATTATTTCCAAATACAACCAAGTCACCATCAGAAGCAGAAAAAAAACTAAGGGGAACTACATTTATAGGGTCATGTAGGGTCCCTCTACAATATCCTCTCTCAATTTTTCATATCTCCAATCCATTTGGTTGGGGCAACAAGTTTTTGTATGTTAAAAAAAGTGTCAAAAGAATTGAAGAGAAAGTTGCAAGGTAGTATAATTTTTATTTTTTTTGTCATGCATTCAAGCTGGTAGTTCCAACACATCCAAGTGAATTGGTTTGTGCTAGGCAAGGCCCTTTTTTGCACCCCAACATACCAAATCTTTCCAGGATACATTGTGTCAATTCTTTCTCTTAATGGCTCTAAGTGCTAAAAAGTAGTGAACTTTGACAAGCTATTTCTCAAAAATTGTGGCACTTAGAAATGTTCTATGTAAAGGGTCACATAGGGTCCCTCTACAATAGTCTCTCAATTTTTCATATCTCCAAACCATTTGGTAGTGGTGAAATTTTTTCCCATGTTAAAAAAAGTGTCAAATGCATTGAGGAGAAAGTTGCAAGGTGGCATAATTTTCATTATATTCATCATGTGGCCAAATCGATAGTGCCAACACGTCCAAGTGGGTGGTTTTATGCCAAGAAAGGTCCTTTTTCACACCCTAGCATGTCGGCTCATTCCAGGCTACATTGTATCAGTGCTTTCTCTTAAGAGCCCTAAGTGCCAAAAAGTGGCAAACTTTGATGAGCTATTTCTCATAAACCATGGCACTTAGAATTTTTTTTCTAAACGAATAGGTCACATAGGGTCCCTCTAAAATAACCTCTCTCAGTTTTTCATATCTCCAATCTATTTGGTCATGGTGACAAGTTTCTGCATGTTGAAAAAAGCATCAAATGCATTGAAGAGAAAGTTGCAAGGTGGAATAATTTTCATTCTATTGATCATGCAACTAAATAGACAGTGCCAATACATCTCCATTGGTGATTTTACGCTAGGAAAGGTCTTTTTTAACACCCCAGCATGTCGATTGTTTCAAGCTACATTGTGTTGATGCTTTCTCTTAAGAGCCCTAAATGCCAAAAACTAGAAAACTTTGATGAGTTGTTTCTCTAAATCCATGGAACTTAGAAATATTACATATGAAGGTACAAGGTTGCTTAGGGTATTTATATAATAACCTCTCATTTTTTCATATCTCCAAGCCGTTTGGCCATGGTGAAAGTTTTCCTACTACCCTAAATATTGTTAGATGCATGCAATGTGAAGTTGCAAGGTAGCCTATTTTTTGTTCTATTCTTTTTGGGTCCAAACCGTCAGTGGAAACACATCTAAGTGGGAACATCTACACTAGGAATGGTCCTATTTTTCACCCCAACTCTCTCAAACATTCCAAGCTACACTATGTTGATGCTTTCTCTTAAGATCCCTAAGTGCAAAAAAATGTCAAACTTTTACAAATTGTATCATAGTTGGTGGTACATGCAAACATTATGTCTAAACCTATAGGTGTATTTGAGGACCCTCTACAACAATTTCTCTTAGATTTTGAATACTCAAAACCATTTGGCCATGGTGAAATTTTTTCTATTGCCCCAAAAACTATCAGATGCATGTAATGTCAAGTTGCAAGGTAGCCTAATTTTTGTTCTGTTCTTCGTCGGGCCAAACCATCAATGCCAACATGTCTGGGTGGGCACATCTATGCTAAACATGGTCCTAATTTTCACCCCAACTCTCCTGAATGTTCTAAGCTACATTGTGTCGATTCTTTCTCTTAAGATCCATGTTGTCCATTTTTCAATATTTTTTGGTATTATTAAGGTTTGGTTTAGTTATTTTTTGTCTTCACTCTATAAAAAAACTTAATATTTTAAAAAATGAAACATTCTATTTTGCATATTGTGTGTCAATGTTCCATTATATGTGTTAATTAATTATTAGGGTTGTCTCACTAATCCTCTCTTAGTTGAGACCCATAGTGGAAATTGTATAAAATGATATGAAATCTTAGAGAACATGACATGAAGAAGGTTGATTAGAAACCAAGGTGGAGGTCATGAATATGAAAGCTAGAATAATCAAGATATAAGTGGTTTTCTTATAGGAGGAAAAAAGAATGTAGCAAGAGGATGATTTCATGTCTAAGCACACATACTCTTGGGAAAAAATATCTTGAGGAGATATTATTGTGGGTAGTGGTGATCATGGAGTGTGAGTTTGCATAAAAGGAGCTTGAAGACATGTAGAATATATTTTTCATAGAGTGGAGGCTATATGGTAGTGTAATAGAATAATGATGTTATCTCTAGAATTGGAGATAAGACAAGGGTAGAGCATGAGTACATGAGAGGAACAAGAAGGTTGATAAACTCATAGCTTAGATGGTGCACCAAAAAACACAATTAGAGTGGTTAAAATTGCTAGATACAAAGAAACATGATACATGCAATGAAATCAAAGGAGTTAAGAAAAAGAAAAATACAAACCTATAAAAATTGGATGTATCAATAATATAAGGGTCAATCAACTAGGTGAAGGGAATACATAAGAGGAACCATAATTTCTATCTATAAGAGAGGATTATACTCTAAGATTATTGAAGAAAGAAGTTCTTCTAAGAAACTAAAGGTGGTAAAATCCAAATGTTTTATAACTATAAATAGAAATATTTTTTGTGGAGGTAAGGAGGTTGGAGAAGGATGATACCTATAGTGGAACATGGAGGAGATATTAGAATGTTGGAGAGATCTAGCTAAGCCACATCATGAAATCACTACCTATTGGGCATTGTTTGTCATTGATGTCAAAGAGACTATCTTGGTGCTTTGTTGATATAGGTTGAGCGATTTTCTTCAAGGTATCACAAGGTTACTTGTTTGGTGTTGATGCTTCATGACAAGTTTCCTATCAAGTTTTCCAAGACATAACTATGTTCACTTGGTTTTTTGGTGGTGTGAGTTTGTCTTCATGTTTCAAGACCATCTTTATCATGCTTATCTTCATGCTTGTCTTGCATATGTTATCATCATAAGGGTTTGATGACAAAGAATCTTACATGGAATCATCCTAGCAATGGTCATTTAAATTTTTGAGTCAATGACATGTGGTGAAAATCAAAGGATATGTCATAAACACTTAGATGCTTGATTCTTGAGGTTTTATGTTACTTAGGGTTTCTTGCTTTGGTTCTAACTCTAAATCTCTACATAGGGTTTCTAAAACAGGGTTTTTTCATTCTCTTAAAAGATTGGTGACTTGTTATATCAGGTAAAGAATCACTTAAGTAACCACTTGAGGGAGTTACTTGCATTAAGATATCATCTCCTACTTCTTGACTTCACTGACCTAGCAGGTAGAAAACCTTCACTTTGGATATCAATGGCATTGTTAAAAAGATAAACCTAGTGGTATAGATTAATCTAAGGCTGAGATTTAAAGGTGCCTAATAGCTATTAACTGAGGTATGGAATTTGATAGGTAAGTGAAGGTCAGGGTCTTATGGTTCAATTACATGGTTTGTAACTATTCCTAAAAACAATGATTGAAGTATGAGCTCTGTATGAGGATATTGAAGTTTTTGTTAGAATAAAACACAGAAAGAGAGGCTTGAGTTAAAGAAAAAAAGGGGTTACGTGATGTTTTTTTTCTAACTACATTTATGATTCTTTGTTTACTCCGCACAAGATAGTGTGATCTACACATAATCATTGAATGTTACCAATGCATTGAGAAGAATTTCATGGCAGTCTGGGCTCTGTAAATTTTTTGAGTAAAATGGTTCAATGGATTTAAGAAGAAAACATACAATGAAATTGGTTTGAATGAAAATATATGACAGTGCATGTGACTGCATTCATCAAATTCCTTTTTTATTATTATTTGGTACGATCTGATTAGTATCATGAGTGTCTAAAACAAATACTTTGTGTTTGCTTTCAAAGAGGGTTAATGATCAAGTATGTGCAGGTTGGTTTAATGTCAAAGATAATGTACAATGAAGGAAAATGAATGACAGTGTTATATAAAACCATTATATCACTGTGTTCATAAAGTGTGATTTGCACAAGGGTGTGGTCTACTTGAAAGCAATGATTCTTGGAGGTTGTAAGGGAAGTGTGTATTTGTGAGGATGTTTATGTGATTATAGATATATGTAATAGGGAGAGTCACTATTTTGTGTTAGTCTTTGTAATCATTAAAATGGTGTGTCTGTTATAACATGTGTGGAGATTATGTGCTCTTTGTATCACAAGTATATAAGTATAATGATCATCCATGTATGTAGGGTTGGAAGTTGATAGGTTGTGTGTCAAACAAGTGACTTTGGTAATCTAGTTAGTATTGAAACAAAGTAACCCTCTAAACTTGTTTATTTCTCTTGAGTTTACTAAAGATGGTGTATGTTTGCGAGTGAGGCATCTTATGTCTGTCAGTGAGAATTTGAATGTAACCAAGGAGGTTCTTGGAGTTTTTCAATGAGACACAAAGTGTTTTCTAGCGAGGCATCTTATGTTTTCCAATGAGGCATCTTTTGTTTTTCCAATGAGGCAGTTTGTCAGATAGACATTAATTGTAACTAGTGAGGTTTTATTTTTCCACTGAGGCTTAATGAAGTGGATTTTTTTGAGTGGTTTTTTCACCCTGTAAAGGGTTTTCCATTCATAAATCACCATGTTAAGGTTTCTCATTATTTGTGATCTATTTATTCTTCATACTCAAACATTTAGTCTTGTGTACATAAAGTATTTAATCTTGCCTATCTCATTGATTTATTTTTAGTATTTGAACTTCCAAGTTATCACAAAGAAACTATGTGCATAAGTTTATGAAATAATTTATTTTAGAAACACTGATTCACCCCCCTCTCAATGTTTCCTTACTCCAACAAGTGGTATTAGAGCTAGACTCTTGCGCAAAGTTTAACCAACTTAAGGGTTCCTAGTAGTGGAGTACAATGGGCAAGAGGTATAGAAATAAGGTTTCTAAAAAGGAGAAAGATTTGCATCAAAAGATAGAAAATTCTAATGCAAAAGTTGATAATGTTTCTAATGTTCTTGGTTCTAAAGAATGTCATGCAGGAATGTTTGATGCAAAAAGAGATGAGTTACAATTCATTAAAGTTGCAAATGAGTCATATGATGAAAATGATGAAGAGGAAGCACAAGTTTATCTTGAAGATGAATTGAAGAAAGAAAGAAGAGAAAAAGAAGAACTAAAAATGAAGTATGAAGAATCTAATCAAATTTTTGATGAACTAAAGAAGAAGTGTGTAGAATATAATCAGATTGTTGAGAAACTAAAGGTGCAATTGGAAGATTCTAGAAAATTGGAAGAAGCCACTTACACTTGAAGTTGCAAACCAAAGTAGAAGATTTCCAAAAGTTAGAGGTTGAAGTGTTGTCCCTAAAAGAGCAATTAGAGAAGGTAAATATGGATTTGAAAAGAAGTCTACAGAATGAGAAAAGCGCCGAGTTGTTTGAAAAAATGTTGCTAAGTAAAAAATATTTGTCAAACAAATTTGGGATAGGATATGAAGGAGAAATGTGTAACAAAGATGCTACAGTGTCAAAGGTACCAATGAAATTCACAAGCTTGTCAAAAGGAGCAGCATATGAACAAAGAGAATCAAGTTTTACTTTCAAAAAGTCTACAGATTAGAATACTTATGAGGATGGATACAGAAGAGTTCATGCCCCAAGAAAAGTCTAAGAAGGTCATCGGAAAGGAAAATTAGGTACAATTATTCATGTTTCCATGGTGTTACTCTTGTAATGATTATGGACATAAAGTAATTGACTGTAGAAGGAGTCAATCTGCATTTTATAGAAATATGAATGTAGTTTGTTATAAATGTACCAATCTTGGACATATAGCATAATTTTGTAGAAGAATTTTAGTGAGTCCACCTAATCATAACAAGACGGAATACATGTCAAACAAGAAAATATAAAGAGTTTGAAAATCTTGGAGAAGGAAAGAGCCTAAGAAGGTTTGGAGAAGAAATCAAGAAAAAGAGGAGAAAGAACCTATTCTTGTGCATGTTGCACAAGAGACTTCTATGAATGTATAAAGACTTGCATGAGTTTAGGTGGAGTGTTTATAGTCTTATCATTCAATCCCTTTAAGCTTCAACAAGGAGGTTGTAGGCTCAAATTCTCGAGATGTCATTTAAAGACAACACCTAAGGACAAATATACTACAACAATAAACCACATTAAATTTGTTTATTTGAATAGGTGCTAATGTGCGTGAAAAAAGACATGTTGAATTTTGGTTTGTCATGGCAGTGGTTGCAAAATCGGTCATAGCTTTGCTCAATCATCCTAGTGGAGGACAATGAGATGATTGGAAACAAAGAGATAGTGATATTTTTCTTACAACCATCTTGTTGTAGAATGTGTATGCTAGAGCTTGTTAAAGATGTCAATGTGCGGTAATGAATTGTTCATGACAACAAGACGCAGCTGTGGTTTTGAAATTTTTTGGTGATCTTCATCTATATTTTTCTCTACTGAGATTTGTCTTCTTTCAATCACTTTTAATCTAGCCATTGTTTCAATTCATAAGTGCTAGTCTCCTTAATGAATTGTGCCAATATAGTTACAATTGCCACTAATTTATCTTTTTCTTGGTTGTGCTACTGACATGACAGTGAGTCATTTTCTTCTCACGCAATGCTTTTGACAATGCAAGTTCTTCATACTCTATAACTTGAAGATGATTTTGTTATGAATTAAGAGTTTCTTGTCACCAAGACATATACCATCAGTCTACCAAGTAACTTATAGCTTTTACATTGCCTTTAATAACTTAATACATTGGTGAAGAATCTCACGGGCATTTGAAGATTAAGACACTTATTCAAAGATGAAATAGTAGTTACACGAGCTTATGAAGGAAATGTTGTGATAATCACTTTTTTTTGGCTCTTACAACTGATTCTTTATAGTGGTTTTTATGTGTGTCTTGACAATATAACATGTGAATTCTTGGTGCATTGCTTACTATTGGACAGTGCTCAATTAATCCTTGTCACTGAGTTATGGTTCTTGAGAGTGAATTCCTTCTTATGATCCTTGAAAAAGAACAATGATGGCTTTACAGTTGCACAAAGTTGAATGATGCTTGCAAGTTGAACACAACATAGTGATGGTAATTTCCATATTTGCTCATTTGTGACAATGCATCTTTGCAAATTATTGGGTCACTTTTGCTTAGACGGTTTTGGAAATTTTCTTTATTTGTGCAGTGGAGACCATTCACTTGGTTGGACAGTGTGGATAATGGTGCAATGAATTCAATGCATAGGTTTCTCATAGTAAGTGTGTCTTCATAGTAGTTTATCTTGATTAGTTCACAGTCTATGAAGTTGCTTTGCTTCTTTCCCTTTTTCATTGTTGTCAAAAAGGGAGAACACCCTTGTGGTTTGTATGAATCTTTAATTACTTGATGATTATGAAATAATTTTGGTTTGTTGACATCAATGTCAAAGGGGGAGTTTTTTTGGAATTGTTTGTCATTGATGTCAAAGAGACTTTCTTGGTGCTTTGTTGATATAGGTTGAGTGAGTTGTTTCAAGGTATCACAAGGTTACTTGTTTGGTGTTGATGCTTCATGACATGGTGTGACAAGTTACATTTTTGGTGTTGATGATTCATGAAATTTTTCCTATCAAGTTTTCCAAGACATAAATATGTTCACCTGGTGTTTTGGTGGTGTGAGCTTGCCTTCATGTTTGAAGACAATATTTATCATGCTTGTCTTGCATATGTTATCATGCTAATAGTTTGATGAAAAATAATCTTGCATGGCATCATCCTAGTGGTGAAAATTTAAAGGTTTGAGTCAATGACATGTGGTGAAAATCATAGGCTATTTCATAAACACTTTGGTGCAGGGGCACCCAGCCAATTTATGCAAAATAAGTTTATGTTGGTCTAGGGATGAGTTTAGGGAGTTTCAAGTCATATTTATGTAACAAGGCCATGATAATTCCATTATTAATATTTGTAGAGTAATTTGTGTCATTGGCCCAAAAAATGTAAAAGTTGCAAATTTGACAAAAAAGTTTTCATGCAAAAAATGCAAAAATTGTAAAATTATGGAAGGCCAATGGTCTTGTCATTCAAAAGGAAGTTATAGGAATTTTCATAGGTTGGTTGTGGTTTATATATGTTTGGAACTCAATGATATTTGTTGTTGAAGGTTTGTGAAAGCATAAACAAATAAAACTTACTATTCTCCCTTGAATTTCTTGTGTATTCCTTTGAATATCTTTGTTGTATTCAATTGTACTTGGCCATATATGTTCATATTGGTCCAAAGGCTTCAAAACTCAATGAAGGAATTATGTAGAAACAATTTGGTTCAATTGTGACTGAATTCCATTAAGTATTAAGTCTTTTATTTGCATTTTGTCTCAGGCGGGTCTGTACCCTATTTTAAGGGTTTTGAAGAACCTAAAATGAAATGAATGGCCATTCCATCTATTGTATTCAATTTTTATAAATGGAATGGCCCAATTAGGTTATAAATAGATGTTATGTGTGTTTTGGAAGTAGGGGAGGTCTTTTGGTAGGTTATCTGTGATGCCCTAGTTGGCATATTTTAGTGTATTTGATGAAAATGAGAGGTTTAAGAGTGGAAGAGGTTGAAAAACTTGAGGGAAGTAGGTTTTTAGCATGGTTTGAGTTTTTTTAGGAATAATAGAGGATTTTTAGGCTTTGTTGTGTTGAGATTGGGTCGAAAAGGTTGTTTCCAATAAAACCCCTTCAATTTAAGCAAAAATGAGGGTTTTTTAGTTTGATGGCTAAATGGGTGTTTCCCATTTTGTAAGTTGTTTTTTTGGTCAATTTGAGACCTGAGGAGAAGGTCTGGGTTGATTTTTGTAATTATAAGGGTGATTGAGAGGGTGTTTCTTTGTAAAATGGACCTATTTGGGGGTATAGGATGGCGTTGAGGCACTAGATTGAAGGTTTTGTTTGAAAAGAGTCATTTGGGGTTTTGAGCCATGTGAAAGAATGCATTAATGGGTGTCTAAAATGAATGAGGGTTGGAGATTTTGTTAAGGAAATTTGAAAGTTATGTTAAAAAACTAGGTCTATTGACCTACTAGAGAGATTTGGTGAAAAATTGAAAACAAGCCAAGATAGAGTTTTGAGGGAAGAAAAGTGGTTGGAATATTTTTGTATTGTGAAAGTGAATTGAAGACCTCCCTATTTGACATCAATTGGTATCAAATCATAGGGATTGGATCTTTGAGAGTTGAAAAGTTGGAGATTGAAGAAGGGTAAGTGGAAGTTGAAAAGACAAAGTTGTTAAAATGCCTCCAAAAGGAAAGAAGATGGCAAAAGAAATGAGTGAATTGAAGGATAAGCAAGCTAGGGAGATAAGAGAGTTGAAGGAAAGATTGGAAGCATTGGAAACAAGCAAGAGAAGAGAAGTGAACCTGAGTGAAGACAGTGATTTTGATAAAGAAGAGGAAGAAGAGTTTGAAGATGTGGATGAAGAACTTGATCCAGAAGATCAGAGAATGAAAAATTTGTTAAGTATAGTCAAGAGTGACAAGTACAAGGTAAAGATTGATGTTTCAAAGTATGGAGGGAATCTAAATGAGGAGGAATTATTATATTGGATTGCATCTTTGGATAACTACTTCAAGTGTGAAGACATTCCTGAAGAACAGAAGGTGAAAATTGTTAAGACAACTGAAAGGTCATGCACTTTTGTGGTGGGACTATGAGAAGTCCGAGAGAAGAAAGAGAGGAAAATCCAAGATTGTTTCTTGGGACAAGATGGTAGCCAAGATAAAAGGTAAATTTCTCCCTTATGACTATGCAATTCAGATGTTTAGGAAGCTTCAAAGTTTAAGGAAAAAATATATGGATGTAAAAACCTACATTGAAGAATTCTATAAGTTAAGTATGAGATATAACCACAATGAGAACGAGGATGAAAATATTTCTAGGTACTTGGGTGGTTTGAGATTGAATATTCAGGATGAACTAGCTTTGACAAATCCAAGGAGTGTTGAGGAATGTTATCAGATGGCTCTAAGGGAAAAAGAAAAAGTGAAAAGAAGAAAAGAAAAGATAGTTGGAGGAAGAGGAAGCACTTGAAGAGGAAGAGGATCTTTCTCTACTTCAAGACAAACAAGTGGGAGCCAAGAAGAGGCAAATAAAAGAGAAGACCAAGCTATAGGTTTTAGAGATGGTTTTAGAGGTTCAAGAGGCAGATTTGGTGGTGGTAGAAGTACAAATACATTTTTTGGTAGGTGCTACAATTGCAGTGATTTTGGTCATCCATCCTACAAGTGCCCTGAAAATTAAGGATCTACATCAAGTGGTGGACAAAGGAGAAGTGAAAGGAGAGCTCAAATAGTGCAAGAAGATGAATGTGAGAGTTCAAATTCTTCAAGTCATATTGCTGCTCCAGAAGTTGGGGGAATTTTAATGCTGAGAAGAACACTCTTGAAGACATCCAAGGAAGAGGAGATGACACAAAGAAGAAGCTTGTTCAAGACCACCTACAAATGTAGAGGTAAATTATGCAAGGTTTTCATAGATTCAGGTTCAACTAATAATATGGTGTCTAAAGAGATGGTATAAAAGTTGAAACTAGATAGAGTTCCTCATGAAGCACCATATAGGGCATCTTGGGTGAATGATAACCATTCACTTTTGGTAAATGAACAAGCATATGTTGAGTTTCATATTGGTAGGTATAAGGACAAATTACTTTGTGATATTTTTCCAATGGATTGTTGCCATCTACTTCTTGGTAGGCCATGGAAATTTTATAGGAACACATTATATTATGGAAGGGCTAACACTTATACCATTGAGAAGGATGGAAGTTCTTTTATATTAAACCTATTGTAGGAGAAGGATGAAGCAAAAGGCAAGGAAACAAAGATAATTATGTTTGGCAAGGAGTATGTGAAGGTTGAGAAAGACAAATGTATGGAGTATGCAACCATTGTAGGAGTTGCAAATGTTAGGGAAATGACTTTGAAGGATGAGACAACATATGGAAAGAAATAGGAGAATGTGAAGACAATGAGCTTGCGAAATAATTTGAATTTGAAGAGAAAAAAAGATGGAAGGTTGACAAGGACAGTCCAAGAGGAAATCAAGGGTGAAAGGCTTGAGCAAGGTTGGCATGATCAAATTGTGATTGGGATAGTAATATGTCTAGTGAGAGAAAAAGAGATTAAGGGATAGTCAATCCTTGTTAGAATAGAGGTTCCTAGGTCTGAGAACAGTGGTTTATAGGTCTGATGGTATAGGAGTTCTTGGGGCATAGAACCTAATGATAGAGATGAAGACAAAAGGTAGAGTAAATAAGAGTATTTGGCAAGGGTATATGACTAAAATTGAGCATGCAACAGAGGAGGCAAGGAAGAGTACAATACATGTTGTAGAAGGTATAAGTAAATTGGCAGATTGGACATCATTTCCAAAAGGAAGGAAAGTCACACAACAACAAGTAGAGGACAACATATTCAAAGGATGAACCAGTCCAAGGGCAGAGATTTTGTCAGTTCTTAATCATTGACTCATGGAAAGGAGTCACCAGGTGGAGATACAATTTGAAGAGCATTAAGTGATCAAAGACAACATGGTTTTGTTGGTTCCTCAAGGGACTTGAGTTGTTTTTATTGGTTAGGTGTATGGTGTAGGGGCACCAAGCCAATTTATGCAAAATAGGTTTATATTGGTCTAGGTATTTTTGAGTCATCTTGATGTAATAAGGCCATGATAAGGCCATTCTTAATATTTGTAGAGTCATTGGTGTCATTGGCCCAAAAAATGTAAATTTTGCAAAATTAACAAAAAGTTTTCAAGCAAAAAATGCAAAAATTGTAAAATTGTGGAAGGCCAATGATCTTGGCATTCAAAAGGTAGTTATAGGAATTTTCATAGGTTGGTTGTGGTTTATATATGTTGGGAACTCGATGATAGTTGTTGTTGAAGATTTGTGAAAGCAAAAAGAAATAAAACTTACTGTTTTCCCTTGAATTTCTTGTGTATTCCTTTGAATATCTCTGTTGTAGTAAATTTTACTTGGTTGTATAGGTGCATATTGGTCCAAAGGCTTCAAAACTCAATGAAGGAATGATGTAGCAACAATTTGGTTCAATTGTGACTGAATTCCATTAAGTATTAAGTCTTTTATTTGCATTTTGTCTCAGGCGGGTCTATACCCTATTTTAAGGGTTTTGAAGAACCTAAAATGAAATGAATGGCCCAATTAGGGTAGGAATAGATGTTAGGTGTGTTTTTGAAGTGGGGGAGGTCTTTTGTTAGGTTATCTGTGATGCCCTAGTTGGCATATTTTAGTGTATTTGATGAAAATGAGTGGTTTAAGAGTGGAAGAGGCTGAAAAACTTGGGGGCAATAGTTTTTTAGCATGGTTTGAGTTTTTGTAGGCACAATAGAGGATGTTTGAGGCTTTTTTGTGTTGAGATTGGATCGGGAAGGTTGATTTCCAATAAAACCCCTTCAATTTAAGCAAAAGTGAGGGTTTTTCAGTTTGATGGCTAAATGGGTGTTTCCCATTCTGTAAGTTGTTTTGGTCAATTTGAGACCTGAGGAGAAGGTTTGGGTTAAGTTTTGTAATTGAAAGGGTGACTGAGAGGGTGTTGCTTTGTAAAATAGACCTATTTGGGGTCTAGGATAGTGTTGAGGCACTAGATTGAAGGTTTTGTTTGAAAAGAGTCATATGGGGTTTTGAGGCATGTGAAAGAATACATTAATGGGTGTCTGAAATGAATGAGGTTTGGGGAGTTTGCTAAGGAAATTTCAAAAGTTATGTTAAAGAAACTAGGTCTGCTGACCTACTAGAGAGCTTTGGTGAAAAATTGAAAACAAGCCAAGATAGAGTTTTGAGGGAAGAAAAGTGGTTGGAATCTTTTTGTATTGTGAAAGTGAATTGAAGACCTCCCTATTTGACATCACATTTGTATGCTTGATTCTTGAGGTTTTATGTTACTTAGTGTAATGTCCCCTTATTAAACTTGTCCTAGAAACAGAATATGCACAAGTTAGGATCAAGAATTTGTATTTACCAACACTTAATTTTGCACATGTAATTTTCCTTGAGGGCCTACACATATCATGCATTACCAACAAATACACATAGTTTCTTAATCCAAATTAATTTAGACAATTCTAGATTGAACATTTTAAGAATAAGATAAATGCATTATCATCTAGTGCATAAAACACATCATAATCTGATATGACTTATTACTCTTGATCGGAATAGATCTCTGCTTTTTCCTCTTTCCTAACCTCATTGGCAGATGGAAGAATTACTATGCCAAGGGCACATGAACGGTCTCTAATTGGACTCCCTCAAGGTTTCCTACCCATCTTGGGACCATCCATCAATTGACTGAATTACCATCATTTACCTCCACAAACTTCCTATCCTCAGTGGGTATTAGCGAAAGGGATTTTGGCCCAAAATCTATTCTTATAGTAAAAGTCATAATAGCTTAATAAGGCACAATAATTGCTATAAGTAACATTATTGTGACATTGGTAAATATTATCCATTAATCTTCTGATGTGGAATTAGTTATTTATTTATGTTGAATAGGTGAAAACCAATATATTGGCATATACATTTATTAATTGCAAAACATGTCATTAATATGCATAAACTTATCATATTGTACTTGGTCGAATTCAGAGTTTAACACAGAAAGCATTCACTGAATATTGAATAAGATATGGGGTTAGTTATTCTATAGTAACCCACTATCATAGTAATATGTATTGATTCCATAATCTTTCAATGAATAACCAATAGGTGAGGATAATTACCTCTTGATCAGTGCACTATACTTCTTTTCTAAACATGTTCTCTGTAACCCCGATATGTCTCCTATCTTTCACGTACGATAATTGATTATGCTCGGTCTGAGAGCCATTCTTTAAAATTTTGTAGGGGCACATCTCTTGTTGTTAGATAACCGTTCAAAGGAGTAAGAACCTTTTTCATAATTGCGCTTCTTAGGAAAAACCGATCCAAGATTAATTCATAAAGTCTTGAGATCAAATCATTGATTTAATTAAGTTTGTTATTACATTTCTCAAAGTTGTTTCACAATGATAATAAATAAATATTTCAGTCTATCATTATTTATTATTTTATTATACCCATTAGAAATAAGATTATAGTCACCAAAAATAGTTTACATATGGCTCATGCCAATTATTAGAATAATTTTTAATGTTATTTATTTCTCATATGCATATGCACAAATTTGAGGGTTATGAAACTTAGGGTTTCTTGCTTTGGAGCTCACTCTAAATATCTCCATAAGGTTTCTAATGCAAAGGGTTTTTTCATTCTTTTAAAAGATTGGTGACTTGTTATAGCAAGTAAAGGGTCACTTAAGTAACCACTTGAGTGAGTTACTTACATTAAGATATCAACCCCTACTTCTTGACTTCACCAACCTAGTAGGTAGAAACCTTCACTTTGGATATCAACGGCTATTGTTAAAAAGATAAACCTGGTGGGAGAGATTAATCCAAGGTTGAGATTTAAAGGTTCCTAACATCTATTCACCAAGGTATAGAATTTGATAGGTAAGTGAAGGTTAGGGTCTTATGGTTCAATTACATGGTTTGTAATTGTTCTTAAAAACAATGATTGAAGTATGAGATTTGTACGAGGATGATGAAGTTGTTAGAATAAAACACACATATAGAGGCTTGAGTTAAAGAAAAAAAGGGGTTACATGATGTTTTTGTTCTAACTGCATTTATGATTCTTTGTTTACTCTGCACAAGATAGTGTGATCTCCACATCATCACTGAATGATACTAATGCATTGAGAAGAATTTCATGGTGAGTTGGAATCTGTAAAAATTTTGTGGAGTAAAATGGTTCAATGGAGTTGAGAAGATAACATACAATGAAATTGGTTTGAATGATAGTATATGACAATGTATGAGACTGCATTCATAAAATTCCTTTTTGTTTATTGTTTGGTATGATTTGATTAGTATCATGAGTGTCTAAAATAGAGACTTTGTGTTTTCTTTCAAAGAGGGTTAATGATCAAGTATGTGCAGGTTGGTTTAATGTCAAAGATAATGTATAGTGAAGGAAAATGAATGACAATGTTATATAAAACCATAATATCACTATGTTCATAAAGTGTGATTTACACAAGGGTGTGGTCTACTTGAGAGTATTGATTCTTGTAGGTTGTAAGGGAAGTGTGTATTTGTGAGGATGTTTATGTGATTAAAGATATTGTAATAGGGAGATTCACTATTTTGTGTTAGTCTTTGTAATCATTCAAATGGTGTGTTTGTTATAACATGTGTGGAGATTATGTGCTCTTTTTATCACAAGTATATAAGTATAATGATCATCCATGTATGCAGGGCTAGAAGTTAATAGGTTGTGTGTCAAACAAGTGACTTTGGTAATATGGTTAGTATTGAAATAGAGTAACCCTCTGAACTTGTTTATTTTTCTTGAGTTTACTAAAGATGGTTTATATTTTCTAGTGAGGCATCTTATGTCTGTCAATGAGACTTTGAATGTAACCAGTGAGGTTCTTGGAGTTTTTCAATGAGACACAAAGTGTTTGCCAACAAGGCATCTTATGTTTGCCAGTGAGGCATCTTTTGTTTTTCCAGTGAGGCAATTTTTCAATGAGACATTAATTGTAACTAGTTAGGTTTTATTTTTCCAGTGAGGCTTAATGAAGTGGATTTTTTTGAGTGGTTTTTCTCCCTGTAAAGGGTTTTCCACTCATAAATCACTATGTTATGGCTTCTCATTATTTATGGTGTATTTAGCCTTCATGCTCAAACATTTAGTCTTGTGTACATCAAGCATTTAATCTTGCCTATCTCATTGAGTTATTTTTAGCATTTGAACTTCCAATTTATCACAAAGAAACTATGTGCATAAGTGATGAGGGCACAAACCCGAGACACGGAAAATAACCCACAAACTAGAGAATAATTTTATTATTCAGAAAATGGAACTTCTTACATGCAGAGGATCTCAAATCCCCAAGTTCTACAACACATGCAAGCTAAGAAAGCTACAGAAGAACCCTTTCGCAATATGCGAGCTTGTCCCCAAAAAGTTACCCAAAAATTAGAAAACCCACCCATAAATAGAGCTCCTCATTTGTTTGGAGCCAAAACAACATTCAATTTGAGTTTAGGCAGTTTGGCGCCGAAAATTTACAACATGAAGTTCAAATTTCAAAAGAGCATTTGCAATGGTATCTTCTAGAAAGTGCGCCAACTTCGCGGGGTCATAACTTTTGATCCAGGACTCCGATTCGCGAACCGTTCGAACTGTTGGAAAGGTCTCGAAGTTAGGAAACATACTCAAAATACACTACGCCGATTTTGGCAAGTTTCAGGGCCATTCCAGAAGCTCTAAGTGCCTCAAATTTTACCCCGGAAGATTTTCGTGCAACCGGGAAACTAAACTAAATATCTTTCAACCTGTGAACCAAATGAAAACAGTAAATCGGGAATTTCATTATGACAAAAAGGTATCCAAAAAAATAAAAACATCTAAAACCTGTAAACTTGAAATTTAATCTATTTTGGGTGATGTAAGATTGCTCTACACCACCGATGCTCCCGTGATCGTATTACCTGTAATTTGAGAAGTGACCGCCACGCTCCCCTCTATGGTTGAGGAAAACCCAACCGTCAACTCACGCTTTATAGCCGTGGATGAATCTTCCACAGCCGCCCTTCCATTTCACCGCATATTCTTCTATAATCGCTCAAGCTCGCAATTTCGGCCACACCCACTATCCAAGATTGTTTCCAATCTCCTCCTCTTTCTCGGTATGGTGCTGGAATCCTACACTGTTCCAT